>BQNB010168147.1:0-13919 GCA_026074375.1 Tanacetum coccineum
ATTTCAATATCTAACTGCCAGTATTGGAATGCTGAACCCCTGAAGCATTGATTGAGGGGAGGTTAATAAGTGTCAAGATACAGTAGATTATGCTTGACATGAGATGGAATAGCAGCTGATGATGAAATTCAAGTTAGTACTATTGGTCTAACTTACTACCGATATGTATAATTAATACTGTTGTTACAATAAATATTATGAGATTTGAGGGAAAATAAAAACAGACAAAGAGAAAAAGTGAGCTTAAAGAATTGAGAGAAAGCAAAAACAGACAGAGAGAAAGTGTGAGCTTAAAAGAATAGAGAGATTTATGAAATAAAAACAGACAGAGTGATTTAGTGAGCAAAAAGAATTGAGAGATAAAGTAAGAACAAAAATAGAAAGAGAGCTTGTGAGAATTAAGATTGGTGATGGAAATACTTTTTGGAACATAATTGAGGTTAAACCTGGTGTCTCAACAGTTAATACTGTTACGCATTACTTAGTACTGCTGGGCATTACTTGGTACTGGTAGGCTAATATTAGTACTGATGTGTTACCGTTAATATTGTTTGGGGCATAACAGAATTTTCTTAATTAATCAATAGCCGTTGAGATATTTCCGCGAACAACTTCGCCTACTGCTACGCATTACTTAGTACTGATGGGCATTACTTAGTACTGGTAGGCTAATATTAGTACCGTTGTGTTACCGTTAATATTGTTTGGGGCATAACAGAATTTCTTAATTAATCAATAGCCGTTGAGATATTTCCGCGAACAACTTCGCCTATAGGGGTCTATAATTTGGATATTTCTTGATTTTTCTTTCTCATATAAGTTTTCTTTGAGAAAAAGATTCAATTTTATTAAGTCGGTCGAATCAAAACCTTAAGCGCTCCCTATAAAATCTCAATTCACTTTACCAAACTCTCATATTCTCATCAACGAACATAAACCCAGAACCCTTATCATAACTTCATCACTAATGGCTAATTTAGATTTCTGTGATACCCACAACATGGTCGCTTACTTACTCAAACCAGAGGGAAGTGAAGATTTTCATCAAATAATTGATTTTCTCTCTACAAGTCACATTAAGTATGCCCTCACTGAAAGTTTCCAAACTTCTATGTCTCTGTCGCTTAAAACAGCTTTTAGCAAAACTCTTCTACAAGCACACCTGAGAATGAAGAGATGGAAATAACTGTTATTATTGATAGGAAAGTCAAGGTTGTTTCTGAGGCCTCTATTAGAAGACATCTCAAGCTAGAAGATTCTGATGGTATTAGCACTTTACTTAATGCTGAAATTTTTGAGCAACTTGCTCTTAAGGGGTATGTATCCAACTCTGACAGCTTAACTTTTAAAGGGAACACTCTTTCCCCTTTATTGAAAATTTTAATTTCATCCATCATTCATGCTTAAGTCTAGAAAACTGCTTGGGAACAATTTAGTAGCAATATAGCAATTGCTATCATTTGCTTGGCCACTAACAAAACCTTTAATTTTTCCAAATTGATTTTTGAGGCCATGGTGAAAAACTTGGACAGTAAGACAAAGTTTTTGATGAATCCAAGATTTATACAAATCTTTTCGAACAAGCATAAGAGATTACTTCTACCCCACAAAAGAACTTACACTGCTCCTACCCTCACTCACAAATTGTTTAGCAATATGAGACTTCTACCTCATAAAAGACTTTATATTGCTCCTACCCTTACTCAAAACTGTTTAGCAATATGAAAAGAGCTTCCAAGGAATGTAATAGGGTGGACACTCCATTGTTTCAATCAATGCTTGTGTAGGGTCAGATTTTACAGGGTGAAGGATAAACAATCCCTGTTGAGTCCTATCACACACCCATCAGTGCTTCATCCACCTCACAACTACCAACTTCACCACCATCTATGCAAACAACCCATGTTGCAAAAGAGGCTGCTATAATGCCCCATGATTCACCTCTCCTAAGAGTTCATTCACTTAGAAGTGATGAGGGTAGTATGACACTTAATGAATTAACGGTTCTTTATACCACATTATCTAAGAAAGTGGAGACTTTGGAATACGACTTAAAGCAGACCAAACTGACATATGGTGTTGCTTACACTAAGCTCATCATGAAAGTGAAGAAGTTGGAGCACAAATTAAAGTCAAGCAAAGCTAGAAGAAGGGGCAGACTTGTTATTTCTGATGATGAAGATAATCAAGAGGATCCTTCTAAATAGGGGAGGAAGATTGCTCAGATTGATAAAGATGAGGGAATTACTCTAGTACAGATGAGTGCACAGACTTAGAGGAGGCATGAGCATGATTTTGTGGAACCTAATTTTGAAGAAGATTATACTGCTGAGCCTGATATTAGTACTGCTAATGTACCAGTTAGTACTAATGGTGCAGAAGTTAGTACTGCTAGTGGATTGGTTAGTACTGTTGGTATGGCTTAAGAGGTTGAAATCAATATTCCTTCACCAGTAGCAACAAAGGATAAAGGCAAAGCTGTTATGCAAGAGTCAGAGCCACCAAAGAAGATCAAAAAGAGAGTTCAAATACAAATGAGTATTGATGAAGAATTAGCTCAAAAGTTGCATGAGGAAGAACAAGCCAGATTTAATGCTAAACAAGAAGCAAAGTTTAATGAAGAACAAGAATAAGAGAGGCTTGATTATGAAGCAGCTGTGAGAATACAAGAAGAACTGGATGAATTAGAAAGGCAGAGAATGGCTCAAGTGCATCAAGCAGCTCAGGGTTTTACAGATGCTGAATAGGATGATATATTGGCTAGAGTTGCAGCAGATGAAGATTTGGTTCAACAGTTACAAGCAGGTGAAAAGTATAGTGAAGAAGATTTACCAAGAAAGCTTGTGGAACTTGTTAATCAAAGAAAGAAGTTCTATTCTCAACAAAGAGCTGAAGCTAAGAGAAACAAGCCAATGACTCCTGCTCAACAAAAGGCTTACATGTCAACTTACATAAAGAACAAAGAAGGAGATTACTCTATCAAGAAATTAAAGTGACTTTCCTTTGAGCAGGTTAAAGAAATCTTTAAAACTACCATGAGGAGGGTACAATCTTTTGTGCCTATGGATTTTGAGTTGGAGGATAAGAGACTAAAAAGAGCAAGTCAATAAGGTTTAGAAAAGCCTGCTAAAAGACAAAAGATTAGAGAAACTTCGAGGTCAGTTCAAGAACTGTTGGGAATTAAACACTTCAGAGTTAGTACTGCTAAGCTAAGAGTTAGTACTGCTCAAGATTACAATTGTCAGTACTAAACTAGTCAGTTAGTACTGCTAGAGTAAGTTAGTACTGTCAGTACTAACTTAAGGCTGTTGAAGAACTTAGTACTGCTAGTGTATAAGTTAGTGTTGCTGATGGAAGATTAATGTTGCTGAAGAGTTAAAGCTGCTGCAAAGATAAGAGTGATTCAAGTCAAAGCTGTTGAAGAGACTACAGCTGTGTGAAGAGACAAGTATGAGTTATTTTAGGAAAAGATTATTGATTGATAGAAAAGATCTTGTATATCTTTTAGTATGGTAAGTTAGTAATTGTAGTTTGACTATGACTCCTTGTGTCTATAAAAGGAGATCATAAGTCATAGAGAAAGACATACAATCACAATACTTCTCAAACACATCTCTTAGATTCATAGCTTCAAGGTTATAAATCCTAGTACTAAGATAGAGTACTCGTATTATTATCATTAATAATATTGAAGCTTGTTGGTTATATTGTTCTTCCTACTACATCATTATTACTGTTTCATTGGTATTCTTCTTAGTGGTGTAAACTAGATTCCGAATAGTTTATATCATATACACAAAGCTTCACAATTAGTACCTTTGGATTTATCCAAGGATACTAAAGCTTATATCTAACTAAGGAGTTAAAGATCTATTCAAGAGGGATCTACAAGTGGTATCAGAGCAGGTGTTCTAAAACCTTGATTTAGAAGAAACAAACTAGATCCATCTCTCTATTCATTCCCTAGATGAAAAACCATGGATCTAGAAAGTACCCAAAACAATTCTCTTGCAAAACTGCCACTTCTCAAGCAAGGTGAATATGATACATGGAGACCCAGGATAGAGTCATACATTCAACTTCAAGACTATGCTCTCTAGGAGATCATAGAGGAAGGCAACTCTTTCAAACTAATAGCTTGAACCACTACAAACGAAGATGGTACATCTACTACAACAATACCTGGTGCTGTTACTGCTAAACAGAAGATCCTAAAGAAGAATGATCTTAAAGCCCAAAGCATCCTAATGATGACACTTCCAAGTGAGCATCTACTTACTTTCAATAAACACAAGGATGCCAAATATTTATTTGAAGCCATAGAAGCAAGATTTGGTGGTATTGAAGCCACCAAGAATACTCAAAAGACACTCTTAAAGCAGATGTATGAAACCTTCAATGCTTCTAGCTCAGAGTCACTTGACTCTATCTTTATCAGGCTTTAGAAAATTGTAAGCCAGTTAACTATCTTAGGTGAAATCATCACTCTAGAAGATCTTAACCTTAAATTCTTAAGAAGTCTTCCTACTGAATGGGGTATGCATGTTGTGGTCTGGAGGAACAAATCAGATCTGGGCTCAATAAGTTTTGATGATCTTTACAACAATTTTAAGATTGTTGAACCAGAAGTCAAAAGAAGTGTAATCTCTAGCTCAAACTCAGGCTCTCAGAATTTGGCCTTTCTCTCAGGTCATAGCAGTACAAATGATGTTAATACTGCTAATGTTCATGTTAGTACTGGTAGTACTCCTGTTAGTACTGCTAGCACTAATAATAGTACTGCTTGTCTCAGTGATGCCACAGTATATGCTTATCTGGCCACTCAACCCAATGGGTCTCAAGTTGTTCATGAAGACCTAGAGCAAATCCATGAAGATGATCTTGATGAAATGGATTTAAAGTGGCAATTGGCATTGCTAAGTATGAAAGCAAGAAAGTTTTATCAGAGAACTGGTAAAAAGATTATCATCAATGGAAGTGATACTGCTGGTTATGACAAGAAAAAGGTGGAATGTTTCAATTGTCATAAGTTGGGACATTTTGCTAGAGAGTGCAGAAATCCTAGGAGTCAAGAGAACAGGAACAGAAGTCAAGATAGCTCAAGAAGAACAGTGAATGTGGAAGAATCTTCTTCCAAAGCTATGTTAGCTATAGATGGGACTGGATTTGATTGGAGCTACATGGCAGATGAGGAGGCTTCTACCAACTTTGCACTTATGGCTTTCTCTGACTCTGAGGTACAAAATAACAAAACTTGCTCTAAAACTTGTCTTAAAAATTTTGAAGATCTTAAGTCTAAGTATGATAAGTTGAGAATAGAGCTTAATAAGTCTGAATCTGATTTAGATAGCTATAAAAAGGGTTTAGCTTCAGTAGAAGAACAACTGGTCTTTTATAAGAAAAATGAAAGTATGCTTTGTGATCAGATTGCTGTTCTTAAAAGAGATGCCTCATTTAATGAATCAGATATTAATGCTCTTAAGAAACAGGTAGAAAGACTTAAGAAAGAAAAAGAGGATAATCAGTTTAAAATTGACAACTTTGAAAATGCCTCTAAAAGTCTGGATCAATTGATTGGAAATCAAATATCTGATAACAATAAGAAGGGTCTAGGATATAATGTTGTTCCCCCTCCACTTACAGGCTTGTTTGCACCTCCTAGTATTGATTTATCAAACTCAGGACTTGAGAAATTTAAACAGCCTGAATTTGAAGGATATGGTGTTAAGGTAAATAAGGGTGCTAGTGAAAATGTCTCTAAAGAAGTTAAGAAAACTTCAGATGCTCCAATAATTGAAGATTGGGTTTCTGATTGTGATGAAGATGAGACTGTTGTGTTAGAATCTCTTAATGTTCAAAAACCTAAGCAAGTTGACAATATTAATACGTCTTTATTCAAATCTTCTTTGATTAATAGCTTTCATGGTTATTAACCCTAGAGTATAGAAAGAGTACTCGTATTATTAAGTTTAATAATATAATAATATTGAAGCTTTATAGTGATATCATTGTTCTTATATAAATCACTGTTTCATTGATATATCTTCTAGATATTAAAGAGTAGATTCCGCATACTCTTTAATATTCACACAAAGTTTCTATCATAGTAGTTTTGGATTTATCCAGGATTACTAATCCTTATATACAAGCTAAGGAGAGAAAGATCTATTCAAGTGGGATCTACAAGAACAATCATATGAAGAACCAAAAGCAAATGAACTATCTTAAGAACAGCTACAACAATTGATGATTATAGTTCCAGAAGAAGGAATGAATGTTGAAGCTCTGCAAACCAAGTACCCAATCATTGACTGGGAAGTCTACTCTAAAGTTACTATAAAGTTTTGGAAAATCATCAAAGTAGGAAATTACACAGAGGTATATCAGGTTTTTGAAGATATGCTTAAGAATTTTGACAGGGATGATCTAGTCAAACTATAGAGTCTAGTTCATGAAAGATTCAACTCAACAGAACTTACATATGATAAAGCAAAAGAATTATGGGTTGAACTGAAGAGGTTATTTGAACCAAATGAAAATGATACTCTAAGGAAGATTCAAAGATATATGCATGATCTATTGACATGGAAGTTATATGATACATGTGGTGTTCATCATGTGTCTACAAAGAGAGGACATGATATTTTTATGCTGGTTGAGAAAGATTATCCACTAACAAAAGCACTAAGACTTGATGTTTGTGTAACAACCTAAAGGGAAATGAATATTCAGAGTCGGTAAATAAGCTTTTAAGGAAAATCTTCATACTAGCAAACAGACCAAGGCAGTAAGGTGTTTGGAAGCATCCTCTCAGCTCAGAAAGGTTTAATTCAAGAAACTTGATGATTTGGTGGTAAATCACAAGTTTAGGGGAGGATTGTTGGGAATTAAGGGCTTCTACAAAGTTTATACTGCTGGTTCAACTTAGTACTACCAAGTCAAAAAGTTTATACTGCTGAGATTATAACTACCAGTACTAACTGGTTAGTACTGCTAGAGTAAAAGTTAGTACTGCCAGTACTAACTTAATATTGTTGAAGAGAATTTAACACTGTTGGATGAAGATTAGTACTGATGAAGAGTTAAACGCGTTTGGTGATATGTATGGACTTATTCTGTGTATATCTTATATAGTTAGAAGATATGTTGATATCTTATAAAAAATTTAGAATATTTGTAGTTATCTTGTAAAGGACTCCTTGATGTATAAAAGGAGATGATAGGTTATGGTTTTAGAAGTATAAAAAACGAGTCATTGTCATAGCTTCAAGGTTGTAAACCTTAATACTATCAAAGAGTGTTCGTATTAATATATTGGAGCTTATTGTTTTGATTATAATTCTGTTTTTCATACATATATTACTTTTATTCTTCTTAGTGGTATAAACTAGATTCCACATAGTTTATATCATACTCTCAAAGTTTCAGCCTTAGTGTCTTTGGATTTATCCAAGGATACTAAACCTTACATCAAGCTAAGGAGTTCAAGATCTGTTCATTGGGATCAACAATGCATCAAAGTTTACTTAAAAGTATGTTGTTAATAAAATGTTAGTGATCGAAATGTGGTTGTTGGTATTTAGTAATATTAAATATATAAAACTAAATATTTATATTTACGTAATACATACATATATATTTATTGTATTGTTCGGCTCTTTACCCAATAAACCCAAATATTAATTTAAAACCTTTTGATAATGATGCTTTAATATCTTTAATTTATTCATTTCCCAGCAGGTCACCCATGCTAGTGCTTCCCTCACACAAGCACGCTTAACTGTCGGTTCTTAAATTACATGCGTAGGTAGAAAACGTAAATAAGTAATTTATAATTTATTTGACTTGTTTATATATTGTATAATCGTATCATAACTAATATGTTTTTTCAAAAATGATCTATAAAAATATATTTTCACAATTTATCCTAAGTATATAAAATTTATAAAATTTCGGCATGACCCGTTCGTATTTACATGTTTTCCAAAGTCGTAGACTTTAATCAAAACTCATTTTAAATTTACATTTCACAAATTCGATCAATATCGTATCAAAATCCTTTATAACTAGTCCGACATGTAAAAAAGTATTAAATAAGTTCTTGGTCCACCAATAAGCTATCATAAGCTCTTGATAGTCCAAAACAATATGAGCCGAACCCTAAGCCTATTAATTAAGCTCGTAGTTCATGGCTTCTTGTGTGGGACGCGGCTTATAAGCCCATGAAGCCTTATTTGGGCTTATTTATTAAGCCAAATAAGCTAAATGTTTTGTCCTTTCAAAATAAGCAAGAAATAAGCCAACTAAAATATAAGCCAAGTCAAATAAGCTCGAACAACATTCTCTTGTGGTTTCCCCTAGTGGGCCGAACCAAACATAAGCCCAATAAGCTCAAATAAGAACAAATAAGCTTTCCCAAAAGCTTATTTAAATAAGCCAAACAAAATAAGCCTTAAGTTATCATTTTCATTATACGAAAATAACCACGATCACAAAACTATGATTTCCTTATATTTAATTTATTTATTTTCGAACCAATATACAACCCTTTAAGGTTTACGTAGTTTAAAAAAATATAAACTTTGATCATTCGTTTGTACAACTAGTATATATGCATAAAGATGATCATAAAAGTACAAGTTTTATAAAAATTTGATGACTTACACGAAGTGAAGGATTAGTGGATGATTAGAGACTAAAACAACCCAAACGTTGTTTATACTTAACCCGAATACAATAAGTATTAACCACGAACACAATATCTTTAAAGGTTTTTGATCAAGGTTGGAAAATTATAAGTTTATGTGGGTATTTAGGGTGGTTCAAACAAGAGGAAGAGAAAGAAAGAGTAAGTGTGTTTTTCTTGCTAAATGAATGAATGAGATATAAAAGACTTGTATGTGCAACTTATAAGCTAGGATTCAAAATCACACAATATGTGTGTATGTGTGTGTGTTCAGCATGGAGACAAAGGAGCAAAAGGGGGACCAATTTGATCTTTCAATGAGAGTGAAGGAAAGGACTAACACTTGTCATAAGGTGGGGAAACATGTTCCCTTTGATTTCAAAATTCAAAATGAGAATCTCATGTGTGTGCTTGTGTGTGTAATCGGTTGCAAACAAGACCAAGGGGGGGCCAATTGGTCTCCAACATTCTAGGAATCATAGTGCTCTTATTTAATTTAATTTCAAGGCTCCATGCACACTTATGTTATTAGTTATATCCGGAACACGCAAACAGCGAAAACGAATAACAACTTCACGTAAATTTCTAAAATTTTAAATATCAATTAAAAACGTAAAAACGCGTCTACTGACGAAAGACTACGATGATTGGATGCACGGATCACTTCCGGCAATGATTCTCAGTAAATAACAGAACAACTTCTCGGTTACCCGTAAAAATTAAATGAAACATTAAAAATTCAAATTACCAAACGGAAATGGCTAAAATATTGATCGGAAATTTACAGGGTGTCACAGAAAAAGCACCTGGAAAGTCAAAACAATAAAAGATATAAGTGCAAAAGCTTAAATGCAATCCATACGAAAGGCTAAACCTTCAGGTCGTTTTGACCAAAAGTCTACTCGAAAAGTGCATCTAGACGGACGTCCCAAACCCGTATTCGTTAGGCTAAAACATGCCAAAGCTGGCCAAAACCATCCAAATGAACGACCCGAGCCCGCATACTTTAGGCTAAAAATGATAAATTCATCCAGACGAATGACTTGGCCCTCCAGACGCGCGTCTGGATGAATCTGACCTCCCCAAGTTACATTTAAGTGTTGAATTAAGTGCATTCACCCTCAAGTCCAATAATTTGCTCTTCCTTACTCATTTTCTAGCACTTTGATAAACCTTGGAGGCCAAGGAGTATTCCAACCATATATACTTAGATTTGGCCATCATATTTGCATCTATTATCTATCTCTCTCAACCAACCTCCACACCATCTCACACACTTCTATCACTACCCCCAACCTTTTTCCAAAGGTGTTGGAGGGTTGGTTGGGACGTCACTTCCAGAAACAAGGCATGGCTATTGTTTAAACCACTCAAACAACCTATACACCACCAACAATCCTTATTACCAAACACCCCCTATGTCGTACACTCACAACATGAGGCTGATTTCCAGGAAGGTTTTGGGCTAGAGGATTTGTATTTTGCTTATTTCTTTTAGGTAGAATCATTGTGATACTTTGATTGGAATTCTAAAACTTGATACTTTGGCTTTATGTTTTGGTATTATCTCCTTTAATTTCAATCATCTTATTGTTTCATGCTTGTGTTGATTATGTGCTTTCCTTTGTGTGTTTTGTGAATGATATATTATGCTTGTTTGGTTCATATGAGAACTTGTGGTAAAGGGATGTTTGGATTTTATTAGTGTTTGTTTAGATTTTGATGAAAACTTCATATTCGGTTATATTGGAACTTGTCCTTGTTTATTGTTTTGGTTGATCATTGTTAAGTCTATAGGTCGAAAGGATTCTCAATAGTGGTTGACTTCAATTTATTAAACGACAAATGATTTGGTCTTGTACTTTGTAACGATTGTGCAAGAGAATTAATAAACATAGCAAGTAAAGGTTTAACTTAGATTAATGTCGAAAGCAGTCTTTTGAATATGTGTTATAATAATCTTTTAAGTAAATGGAACTGCATAATCGATAGCATCAAAGTCTATAGGTCGAATGAATTCTTTGTTGTTGTTGGTTTAGGAATTAGTCTCATGACATGACCACTTAATTGAGACTTGTGTATAATTGATTTATAAAACACTTAGACTATTATTATTGGTTTTATAGGTCAAAAGGATTACCTTTGATAATATGATTTCCAAACTAAACATAGTAATATCCATGTAATCATTTGTCCAAACGAGTATGATCTTGTGTGCTTGCTTAATATTGCTTCCTTTGATGGTTTGATCCGTGACAATCATAACCACCACCTTGTTACTTGCTTAAACAAACAAACGACATTTGAGTAAAACCAAGTCTCTTGGGATGAACTTGACTTACCAACCCCTAACTACACATGTAACACCCTCAAAATATGTCGCAACGGAATGGTAACCGAGGGCATTACTTCATAATACAATAGCGCAAGATATAAGAGAACGACCTCTAAATGAGTCGTTTGGAAAGTACCCTCGTTGATTTGATTGAAATAAATAAGTTATAACATTTGTCCTAATAGTTTGCATCAAAATGAAAGACCTAAAATAGTACAACGAGGAATGATAGTTTGTGTGTATATAGAAATCCATGAATGTATTCTTGAAAAGTTTAGACTCCAATGCACATCAAGTACGTCAAGCAGCTTATTCACCTGAGAAATACATGCTTAAAAGTGTCAACATAAAGTTGGTGAGTTCATAGGTTTATGTATGTATAAATGGACTGTAAGAGTTCAATGTGTGAATTAATGTATCCTATACAAAATCACTAAATGTAATTACTATTGCACTAAACTCATGACACTGAAGCTACAACTATGTATGTGTGCATATTTATGCAATATTGTACCTGTGTAGATGTTCAACCCGTAAAATCCAAAATCCGATATGGTATATGTCCATTAGTTCAGTCGTTCGAAGCTAGTACGTATGACTTACCCGAAAAGGGATGTTAATCCCAAATAGATCTATTTATAACACACGCGCTTACTCCAAGTAATTAACAGTTCATGATACTGGGCATAATGGGTTATCGCTACTTAGGCAACTCGTAACATGTTTAAAAGAGTACTTGCGTCCAAATGTAAAACAAGGCATGTATGTCACCCTGAGATTTGTAAAGTATTGTTAAACAAGTAAAGTGTGGCTATAAACTGACCTCAAGTGATGGAATTGATTTCTAGAAAAATCAACTAGAAATGTCGTCGATAAAGACCAGTATGCAACCTATTTAATTATAGGTCGATGTAGAATACGCATGAGAATATAGAACAATGCACTATATTATATCTTGTTATATCACCACCTAATAGTTTTATACTTAGCTTATAAATTAAAATAATGCTTTCGTTAAGTTTATCACTTTTATTATTTTGGCAACGACAATATATATATATAGTTTAGTTAATTTATAAAATAATATTTATAAAGTTTAATACGCGTATAAATATTATATAATTGATGCTAAATTATATCATATGGTTTTTATAGTCCAAACGGACCAAAAACGTCCGAAAACATAATTTTACTATTCATGTGAGGAAAAGTGTGCAGGAAATTTTATATAAAAGTTGTCTAGTTTTGATGAAGATTAACTCACTCATATTATACTTTTAGGCTTCGAAAACTTGTGTTCATTAATTGAAAAATCATTCCGGACAACATTCTAGTTTTATACTTAAGCCGATTTCGACCTGAAAGGCCTCAAAAACACGAAATGAAAACTGACCAGACCGTATATTTTTATAAAAGCTGTCAAAATGTATTTAGTTGTCAGTATTGTTTCAAATTTAGTTTTGACCATAACTTCCTCGTTTTACATCCGTTTTTCGAGTTTTTTATATGCACGAAATTGTATTGAGATGTACTAACACATTTTTAAGGTTTTAACTCGTCAAAAAATTTGTAACTAACTGTTTACAACCTGCTGTCCTAAGGGGCATTTTACACACTTTAAAACTATAATTTTAACCTCATTTTTACACAACAAAACCACTAATCTAACCATTTCAACCTCCTTCGCAATCAACACATCCAAACTAACCTAATCCCATTCAACTCTTCATCATAATAAGAAAAAAACATGAAATAATTTATAAAAGTGTTTAAGCTAGTTTATGAATAATAAACTTGTTAACATGCTTAATAATCATACAAGTAAGTAGTGTTCTTAATTTCTTTGCAAATGTTTATAAAAGTCTACTAGTTGGTAATATAACTTAATAATCTTGATGTTCATGTATATAAATATATTAAGTAAGTAGAGAAATATGTAAGAACATAATAAAAGTGTATGAAAATCAAAAGGGTAATGTAGAATGCTTACAAAGCTTATGATTAAAAGAAACCCTAGTCTTTGATTAACCTAAAGACCTTATCAAAACCCTAAATCTTGATCTATGAACCCTAACTTAGATCTTGAAAACCCTTGTTTACAATTGAAACCCTAACTTGGAAATCAACTTAGAACACCTTAGATAATACTCTTAATCACACTTGTATACTTGTAATATCAATAAAATGGAAACTATAAAATTTCTATGGCATATTTTGTGAGCCGTGAGCTTATGAGGAGGAAAATAGAGAGTTTTAATTTTTTTTTTGTAAGTGTTAAGTTATGAGAAAGACTTGTTGCTAGTTCCTTTTATAGTCAAAATATCTAGGAAGCCAAATCTTACACAATCCATGATTCAAGGGTGAGGGGTTGCGTTTATAAGAGATTGGTATAGGAGGGGAGTGGCGTTGTAAGAAGGTTGATAGAACTTGTAAGAAAACCTTGAATAAAATGCTCAAAACCAGCACATTGTATTTATCTAAGCAACTTGGTATTGATTTGTGTATATTTATCTATATACAACCGGCCATGGTGTGTTTTTGGGTAAAGATTATATAATTTTTGGGTATTAGGTATAATTGTGGGTATTTGGTTAAGTGTAGAAAGGAGGTATAGTTTACATGCATGCATGAAAGTTCAAAACACGAAACGTAAACGTTTTACGTAACGTATAAAAATAAAATACAAAAAGTTATAAATTATCTTCGTAACAATTATATAACACTTATTTGACGTAAACTTTTATTTGCTTAATGCCGGTTTACGTTAATTGTTGATTTTCTGTTTACGCGATTTAACTTAATGGTTGAAATTAAAAGTAAAGCGTAAAAGTTCAAAGTAATTAGTTTGAGTTTATTGTCGTAAAATGACCTGAAAATGTGGGTTGTTACAGTCTCCTC
>BQNB010168148.1:0-13919 GCA_026074375.1 Tanacetum coccineum
TGTTTGTCTTCTTTCTTTTGAAATACTATATAGCACTGTTTCTTTTCAATAAGACATACAACTAAACCATGCTCAAGCTCTCACAAGTAGATTTCAATACTTCATTTGAATAATGTATATAGTTGTTTGTTTTGGACATATCTTGAAACAATGTGGTCATATCATATGATCGTGTTTAGTTCATTTAAATTCTAAATAGAAGGAAAGTTACGTGATTAGTTCACGTGACCAAAGCAGTTTGGTACGAGAGTGAATGATCGATCAAGAAGCAAATATTAAATACCATAGAGACTTTTAAAACCAAGGGTCAGATAATATGAACCCTAACTTTTAGGTCCTAGAGTTTTCACCAACTTTAAACACATACACTTTTATACTTGTGTGATTTATATTGATGACATATTATTGGGTTACTTGTGTGACCTAAAGTCAGGTGTGGCCCGTGCCAAACCCGGCTCTTATGTTGGTCCCCGTCCCTATTTTAGGCATCGGCAAATTATCATTTATGCCATAATATGGGTGATTTTTTGTCTATCGACTTCCATTTTTTTCTTTTAAGATAATAATATACATTTTCATTTATGTTTTTATTTGTAATTGTACTCGTGTAGCACGTATCATTTCACAGTCGTCTAGGAAGGATTTTTATACTTTGAAACGCATGTCTCGGGAGAAACTTAACCCATGGGTGGTGCAATCCAAACTCTAATGTAAAGTTAGAAACATACATAAAAGTCACCATGTTGCATAGATCATTTTCCAGTGTTTCAAGATTGATGAGCACATCAACAAACCAGATTCGAGACTAATAGATGATCCTTTACTAAAAGATATCGGCTTTCACCAATATCCATTTGTAACAGGATACGAGTAGCTTTGTTATTTACAAGACAACGCTAAAATTTGAATTTGAACATGTGGCAAACACATACTATTAAAGATAACTGCTATAAATTTTCTTAAAGAAGTTTTACATAACACCCCCTGTCTCAATTCATCATATACTCCAATAGCCAAAACTACAGCACAATCAAGAACACGTTAACAAGCTTACATAAGTTTGGTCCCACACTCCAACATAAAGGGTTTATCTTCTGGGCTAATTGACACTCCTGATATTTCACCAAAGAAATCAATTTCTTGCCCTCCGTTTTCATAGTTTTGTTGGTTTCGTAGTTTGCACGATGTGAAGGTTTGGTTGGGAGCAACCACCCAAAAATACCGCAATTGAAGAGAATCGAGCTACCCCGAGGCCACTATATTGTCCTTTGTGAATTTAAAACCGGGTTAAAAAGACTTTGTAGGTCCCCACTTTGCATGTTTTGTCTTGGTTCCCTCTAAAAATCAAGCATACTCGAACCTTATTACCCGCCATTACTTCTTTCTAGTAACATAAATGTTATGCTATCTCTCCCACCCAGAAGAAAGAGTTTGGGACATGTTTGCCTTGTGCCTCCATTCGGGTGGGAAATTGGTAAAGAAAAAGTTCACCACATTTCGACGAGGAACATGCTCTCTCTTTTCGTCCCCTTCACTGTCGTCTTCCTCGCCTTCTTGTTTAGTTGCCATGTTGAGAAGCAGATTTATATGCCTTTGGTTAATTGGTTAGAATTTTACTTGATGCTAATTAATGGATGATATTTTGTTGGTTTGTACCAAAAAAAAAAAAAAAAAAAAAACCTCGGAGTGACCGACCGTAGATTTTTTAAATTTAAAAATTTAATTAATTAAAATTTAAACATTCACAATATAATTAAAAATTAAATTAATACATTACAATTAAATATTAAAGCTTAAATGCAATAGGATAGAATCTGCAATCCAAAAGCATTGCACATGCAATAAGGTTCATTAAAACAAGACCATATGGGTTGAAGTTCTACAAGTGAATGAATCATCACAGATTCACCATCTCGTGGTTTCTGAAACCTTGTATGACCACATGAAGAACTCAGTAAGTTATTTAACTTTAGAGGGATATCGAATACCCATCCATCTCTCTTGCATCCTTGATTTGACTTTGAAAAAAAATTCATATTTAGCAATGTTCACTTTAAGTTTAAAGCTCCCAATACTAATCTGATTTAATCGTTTTTCAAGAGATTGAATATTTCTAACTAGAAAAAAATCGAGCAAACCCGAACCTTTTACCCGCCTTACTTACCTTCCTAGCAACATAAATGTATGCTATCTCTCCCACCTCAGAAAAGAGTTCGTACATGTTTACCTTGCTCCATTCGGGTGGGAAATTGGTAAAGAAAAAGTTCACCACATTTCGACGAGGAACATGCTCTCTCTTTTCGTCCCTTTCACTGTCGTCTTCCTCGCCTTCTTGTTTAGTTGCCATGTTGAGAAGCAGATTTATATGCATTTGGTTAATTGGTTAGAATTTTACTTGATGCTAATTAATGGATGATATTTTGTTGGTTTGTACCAAACACACGTAGTGCTGATCGTAGATTAAAAAAAAATTAAAATATAATTAATTAAATTTAAACATTACAATATAATTAAAATAAAATTAAAAACATTACAATAAATATTAAAGCTTAAACTAATAGTCTAAGTTATAAGGCTGCTTCATCTTTTGCTTCCCGATCAACACCGTCGCTAGCTGTCTTCCGGTTAAATTGTCATGCGGTTCATTGTAACACATGATGTATTTCTCGAATTTTTCTTTTTGAAATTGAAATATTTTCATAGTTCCAGGTTTAGAAGCAAGGTACCCAGCATTTCCTTTGCTCTTCTTGTCATTATTTCCTTTGCCTTTTCCCTAGGGATTAGACTTTGAGGATGATGAATCATGATCAACCATACTTGCCTTCGCAGAATCAGGCGTATAAGTGTTTTTCTGGGCCATCTTGTTGTCCTCTTCAATACGAAGATGAACGGCCAAGTTTTCAACACTCATCTCCTTTCGCTTATGATTAAGGTAGTTCTTAAATTCTACCTAGCTTGAAGGAAACTTTTCAATAGTATCAAAAACTTGAAAAGTTTCACTCAAATGATTCCCTCAGCATGAATGTCGTTTAGCAAAACCTGTAGATCTTGAAACTAGAGGTTGTGAGTCCAAGCCTCGTTAAACGCATTTGTAACATATATTGTGAGATAGGTGGTAGATGGTGTGAAAAATTGCCATTCTAAAAAAAATCTTGTAATCCAAAAAACGAGCTACCACGAATTTCTTTGTACCAACATCCCTTTGTTTTGTACTTACATTCCAATGACTCGTAATTCTTTGGTAATATTGGTCTTGCGGTACACGTTGTACAAAGGGTCCACCAAACCATTCAGAACATTGTTGTGACACAAAAAGTCATGTTTCCATGCTTTCACAACTTCACAACAACATGTGAATTAGAGGGTTGACCTTCTTTTGGAGGTTCCACCAGAGGTGCAGTCTCTTTTTACAACCGCGTAAGGTTCAAAGTAGTGAGATAGAAGAACATCTTCTTTTGACACCTCTTAAAATTTTGCTCATTGAATTTCAAAGAAGTAGTCACAATGTCGATTGTCATTCTGAAAAATCAAACACAAAAAGTTAACTAATCAGTTATAAAATTGGTATCTAAGAAATATAATCTTGATTTCTTTATACTTGAACCAAAACTGTTTCAAAGAAACTCAATCTTGGTTTCAATGTATTTGGATATGAATAAGAAGGTGGTTATACTGGATACCCTCCTTTTCTTGGATACCGAGGGACCGATCTCAGCCATTCATCTAAAAATAATGAAAGGCCATGATTAAAAGAATTTTTTTAATTAAAAAAACAAAAAAGGACAAAAGGGTATTTCGGTCAATTTTACTCACACACCTACCACTTCATCAATACTTTCAGATCTATTCTTTCTTTCTCTCTCTCTCCAAAACACACACTACTCACACATTCAAACCGATCAAAAATACACACACACATAATCGTACGACACATCAAAAATAAAAGATAATGACGGTGATGTTGCTATAGACGATCAAATCTTAATAAATAAGCCTATAGGTGAAGGTTCGAGTTAAAAACCGCTCAAAATGATGATTAAAATTATCGATTCAGGCATAAAACACTTCATCTATATATTTTAATATTATTTTTTCATAAATGGTGAAGCCTATTGTTTTATAGATCTTGTGATGAACATATTGTGTTTTTTGTTCAAGTTATTGTGTTTATACAATTTATAATGAAGATATTTTAATATTTGATGATGGTATAGTGATAAGTAACCTTTAGATCGAATATGTTGATGTTGATGAAGTAAATATGTGATTAGATGTTAAGTTTTTATTATTTAGAAAGGATTTGTTGATCATATTGTGATTTTAAAGACGAAATGACGTGTTAGTAAAAAAATCATATAAGATAAGTTGCCTGAAAAAATTGGAGAAACTTATGTACTATATCACATATGATATAAGTTAGGTTTCAAGCATTTATGGAGATTTTGTTGATATTATTGGTTTGAAAAATTATTTGTGTGTATAATATCATATATGATAATCTGCTTGAAAGTTAACTTCTTTAACATTATAATATATCATATATGATATAAGTTATATTTTAAGCGTTTATGAAGATTTTGTTGATATTATAAGTTTGAAAAGTTACTTGTGTTAATATTATATATGATAATCTGCTTCAAAGTTAACTTCTTTAACATTATAATATATCATACATGATAATGTGCTTGAAAGTTAAATCAAATCTTTTTATTTGTGTAGAGAAGGCTGTTTTCAAGACATCTTAAACACTGCAAGCATCCAAAGGCCCAAGAAGCTCAATAAAGGAGCTCATGAATTTTCATTTCACGGTCAAAATGTATAATCCGTTTTTCTCTTGTAATCTTCGTATGGAGTTTTGACGTCTACGGACGATTTATGTAAACCATTAGAAACTGGTACAATGTCTTGAAATAAAGGTTTAACTTTCTTTGTTTTATGTACTCGTGTTATATGCTGAAATGAAAATGGTGAAACATTTGCGGATGTAATTTTTGATATTATGTCTATTTTGTTAAAGTTTTATTGCACACATTCATAATCACTTCCAATAAAAAAAATTAGAACAGGAACACATGTTATCATTGTTTAAACATCAAGTATGATAGTTGATAAATCAGTGATGATCATGTTAAATCATATGTGATTTATGAAAGAAATCACATATGATACTTTGTTACCAAATTGTAAAATACAAATATAACATTATGATAATTCAATTGTAAAGAAACTGATGTAATAATTATATTTTGATTTCTAGTATATCACTTATGATATATAATAGAATCACATCTATGTAAGATTCAAAAAAGTAAAATTCAGTGAAAAAAAAATAACGTCAAATATTAAAAGAGTACTTTTTTAACAACAATTTCTTCTTAATCAACAATTATGTTGAACTCGACTTGTTCCTGATCTTCAAACCTCTTAGGGCACCTCCTCTTGTTGTGATTCCAAACTTCTCCACATAATGACAAGCATTCATGTTCTTCTATTCTGAAAATAGAAAAGAATAATAAATGTTTTTTTAGAAAATCTTAAAAAATATTCATATCATGATAATCACTATGTCATTACATATGACAAAGCAATATCTATATGATATAACGTATTAAATGTTCATATTATGATATATCAAACACGATAACCAAAAAGTTACTTATAACTGCTTATTGCTAACTGATTAAGTTAAATACACTGAATTCAGCTTGATATTCAACAAAGTAATCTAATAGAGCTATTCGAAAGGACATAAAAAAATAAGCTATATTAAAGATTATTAATCTTAGCAACATAAATAGCTACTACGATAGCTTATAATTCATCAAAAGAAGCTAATAAGCTTAGGCTTATAATTCAGCATCATAAATTCAAAATTGATGGATAATACATAACTTTTTCACATAAAGGGACCTATATAATATTAAGTTATTACTAATAAACAATAATTAAGATATTCGATCATTTTAAGTGAATAATAAGACTTTATAATTCGGATGATGATAAATTGATAAGCTTATTCACATCAGATAAGCTAAAATAAGAACAAATACGAACCTGTGTTAATCAAATGAAGGAGATGATCGATTCAAAATAAGACAATCATTGAAGATCGATCGATTGTTGTTTGTTGATGACTCGATATGATTAAGTTGTGGATCAGGTGTTAAGAGAGATAAAAAAAAGACGATCTAAAAACTCAACTATGTGTGTGTGTATCAGTATGAGGGTGGTTGGTTATAAAAAAAAGTAAGGTTATATGAGGTACAAAAGATATACCTTAGGTGTAAATAGGCAATTTAATCTCATCTATTGGATGAGATGAAGATGGGAGGTGGGGATGAGTCCCTTGGTATCCACAAAAAGTATGGTATCTAAATGAACTTAAATCTATCAGGAATAAAGAAAATAAATAATCAAATTAAATATAGATTAGTTTAATAGAAACAAATGTTGGTTTCAATATAAACTGATAAGAATAACCGTTTTTAAAAATCATTTTAGATGTGTAACCCAAAAATCTGTTATTAAAATCATGTTTACTTTAAAAACTGATTATTTCAAAGGTAACACAATCTTTGTTTCGAAAAACAAACAATTGTATAAATCTGTTAAAATTAAATTAATCTGATCTATAACTAAAGTGTTGTATCTTGTTACCATAATCTCTTCTTAAGATTGTAAGCAACAAACGGTGACACTTTTATTAATACAAATCAGATTATATATATACTCAAAATTCTCCGGATACTACGTCGTTTTACTAAGTAAATATTCTAGGCCAAATTCCAGCCCAAAAAAATCCAGCCCAAAGTCAAAAAAAGAAAAACTTTCTACCGGCCCAAAATAGAAAAAAAAAGAAGCTTTACAAAACGGACCCTCAACTTTTAATTATTTACGACTTTTTAATATATTAAAGTTTATTTATCAAATATATAACACATATCTACCGATTCATTCAGATAAAAAAATACATGCGGAAAGATCTTCGAATTGCGAACAAAACGAGCCCAATATTGCAATGCTTCTGACATACGTACGATTTTATAAAAAATTTTGAAGTTTAATATAAATTAAAAAAAAATCTTACAAAACGTACCCTCAACTTTTAACGTCTTTTTTCTATATAATAAACTTTATTACTTGAGGCCCCACGTACTAAACAAAAGGCCCAAAATGCTAATATGATTTAAAAAAAATATAACACGAGGTCCAAAATAGCCCGAAATAAAACACACGCGATTTTATAAAAAATGTTGATGTTTAATATAAATGAACTTTTTTTTACAAAACGTACCCTCAACTTTTAATAACTTTTTTCTATATAATAAACTTTATTACTTGAGGCCCAACGTACTAAGCAAATGGCGCAAAATACTAATCTGATTCTAAAAAAATATAACCCGAAGCCCAAAATAGCCCGAAATAAAACACATGCGAAATACTTTAAAAAACAAACGCCCGCCGCAACGCGCGGGCCGAAGACATGCTTGTTATAATAAATAAATAACATAAAGTAAAAAACAAAAAATAAAACAGACAGAATGGGTAGAAGCAAAGACAATCACTATATAATCTATACTATTATATAAAGCATTTACAATGTGGGTCTCATCAAAAATTAAGATAAGGAGGTGTAATCTTGATCATCCATCTTATTTTAGAAAATCACATCATAGAGTGACATGTTGTGTCACTTCTTAATTAAAAAAATCACTTTTGATTTTCAATTTGACATAATCTTTTTATATATTTATTTTTTTTATGATTTAATTTACCGTATTTTCTAAAATTCGAGATCTTTAATTCAACATCCATTTAAATATATTTTATAAATTTTTAGCTTTTTACAGTTTTAGTGGGTATATTTTGAATTCTTTTTAAACAACTTTAACTTTCATTTGAATACTCAAACTTGATCTTAAATAGATATATACTTTTGGAGACAATTGTTTGACTGGGTTAAAAGAGTGTCGAGTCTTTTATACAAGCGAAATGATGTTAATATGATGTTGCGGGAAAGCTTCAGACCCAAACAAACGAATTCTCTAAGCTGGGTTTAGGGGAATTGGGGAGCGAGTTGGTGTTAGCAATTTTTATCGCCGCCGTATGCGCGGGGGGTTTATTTTTATTCTTTAAAAACTGTCAGGAAGGATGGAGCTGGAAAAATTATCTTGTACCCCATGATATGTCTTAAACCTAGAGGTTGTGAGTCCAAGCCTCGTTGAACGCATTTGTAAGATATATTGTGAGATAGGTGGTAGATGGTGTGAAAAAATTAACATTCTAAAAAAACATCTTGTAATCCAAAAAATGAGCTACCACAAATTTCTTTGTACCAACATCCCTTTGTTTTGTACTTGCATTCCAATGACTCATAATTCTTTGGCAATATTGGTCTTGCGGTACACGTTGTACAAATGGTCCACCAAACCATTCAGAACATTGTTGTGACACAAAAAGTCATGTTTCCATGCTTTCACAACTTCACAACAACCTGTGAATTAGAGGGCTGACCTTCTTTTGGAGGTTCCACAAGAGGTAGTCACAATGTCGATTGTCATTCTGAAAAAACAAACACAAAAAGTTAACTAATCTGTTATAAAATTGGTATCTAAGAAATGTAATCTTGATTTCTTTATACTTGTACAAAATCTGTTTCAAAGAAACTCAATCTTGGTTTTAATGTATCTGGATAAGAATAAAGCAAATAAATAATCAAATTAAATAGATCAGTTTAATAGAAACAAATGTTGGTTTCAGTATAAACTAATAAGAATAACCGTTTTTTAAAATCGTTTTAGATGTGTAACACCAAATCTGTTAATAAAAATCATGTTTACTTAAAACTGATTTTTCAAAGAAACACAATCTTTGTTTCGACAAAAAGCAATTTGTATAAAATCTGTTAATATAAATTAATCCAATTTTAACAAAAGTGTTGTAATCTTGTTACACATAATCTCTTTTAAGATTGTAAGAAAACGGTTACACTTTTATTAATATAAATCAGATTACAATAAATAAATAACATAAAGTAAAAAACAAAAAATAAAACAGACAGAATTGGTAGAAGCAAAGACAAGCACTATATAATATAATTAAAAGTAAGCAATAAAATGTAAGGCGCGAGGCTCGTGTTTAACACGATTCTGATCTAAGGAGAGCTGAAAACGTCCAGTATGGAGCTGCATTTATTTTATTCTTTAAAAAAAGAAGGTTATGGTTATGTATATATTGAAAAATTATCTTGTGCCCCAAGATATGTCATAATTATACAAATATGTTATATATAGATTTGTATTCAGATTTCTATATAAACAAAGCAATTTGAAAGTTGATATCAAGATTTCTATATAAACACCTCCACACTTCATTTACTATGCGATGTGGGATACTTTATTTATTTTCAGATTTTGTGTTTCATGTGTCCCACTTTGAAACACGATATCACATTCATATTAACTTTATTTTGGACACACTTTAGCTCGTTGTGAAGCTCTCTTCAAAGAGAACGCAAATCCACTAACCAATGCATATATATATATAACATATACATATATTAATAGTGTCCCAAGTTTGCAAATAATTATTTTGCATAACATTTTCCAACAAAAGACAAATATAGTTTGTTTAGATATATGTTTAACAAATGTTGATGAGGTTGAGAAAATTGGTTAACTTTTGTATATATATTGTGACTTTGGTTCCACCTTATAGCTGGCTCCATTTATGTTCTACTGGATGAGACTAAAGGTTTGGAACCACTCATTAAGTTACACACCCTTACTTTGCTAGTTAAAAAAGACTTTAAAGAAATAGTAGTATGTCATACTGTCATAGGTTCAACCGTTCAACTCTTAACCAATGGTCATTGAACAAAAACCCAAAAGTGATGCAGGGACTAAAGTATTTGATGTGCATAAGTAAACACCTACTAAAGGAAGAAAACATCCGTGAAATCCTAATAACTAAAAAATCAACCCTAATGACACTCGAAGAAATCAGTCATTCGTTTCCACCCGACATCATCCGTGAAATCTTGTTAAGGCTTCCTGTTGAATCGTTGTTACGATGTAAGTCTGTTTGCAAAGAATGGTACTCTTTAATTTCCGACCAACATTTCATTAGAACACATTATAATTTATCTAGTACCAACGACATTAACTTTGCACATCATAGACTTATTTACAACACTTTTGAACAAAGAAACAATCTCTACAGCTGTCCTCTTTATGATGTGTTGTTTGATGAATCTGTTAATAATGCGACACAACTTGAATATCCATTGCAACAAACTCGGTCTCGAGGTTTTAGGATAGTTGGGTCTTGTAATGGATTATTATGCATTTTAGTTAATGATGGTAATACTCTGTTTATTTACAACCCAAGTACTAGAATAACCAATATTTTGCCGGGTTCTAAACAAGGGGCCGGTTCGTGCACTATTTCCTATGGTTTTGGGTATGATGAGACGACTCATGATTACAAGGTGGTCAAAATATGGCGTTGTGACCGAACTTGGCCTTACTGGGGTACTAGGATATATTCGTTAAAAACTCGAAGTTGGAAGGAAATCGGTTGTTTTCCTTTGGCTAATCCTTTAATTGATGGTAAGTTTTTAAATGGAGCTCTTCATTGGACGTCCTGGTCGGATTGGGGGGATATAGCTTCTCTTGATTTGGGGAAGGAGAGTTATGGTGAACTTTTGCAACCGGAGTACGATGAAGGTTGTAAGATATTGACTTTGGGTGTTTTCGGAGAATGGTTATGTGTTCTTTGTAATTATTGTGAAATTTGTGTGGTGGATGTATGGGTGATGAAGGTTTATGGAGTGAAAGATTCTTGGACTAGATTGCTTTCCATCGCGCATCCAAATGATCGATTTTCGATTCCTTCGTATATGCAGTTTCATGCTCCTTTGTGTATGTCAAATGGCGGAAAATTGCTGTTGCGCTTTGGGACGAAGTTGGTTGTCTATGATTGTACAGATAGCTCATACTCAGATATACAAAACTTGCATGTATTTTATGACGCGTGTATTGCTGTTGAGAGTTTGATTTCGCCTTTTTCCCCGTTAGGCCTTGTTGATAACAATGGTGATGAAAGTTAAGGAATTTTTTTCTCTTTTAAACCTGTTTCACATTTGGGTTTGTTGTAATTAACCATAACTTGTTCCGAATTTGAGTAGAGTAAATAATTGCAATTTTACATGGACACAGAGATCATTGAACTGAACAATTACTTCAGTGCTAACAATGAAAGACTTCTACTCGTATGCTTTTATTTCCACCAGTTAGATGTTACTACCCTTGGAGTATTTCTTAATGACATTATAATTTGTTGAAAAAACATGCTGCTGTATATTTAACTGTTTTCATAGTTGCCACCTAAATTGAACCAAATGATCAACCTTTTGTGTAGAACATTTTGTGAAGGTCTCCATGTGGTATGACATGTTCAATTTTTATATTTTTGGTTGATTAATTGGGCTTGTACTAGGGATTTGTATATGCAATACAGTTGACTTTCAGTCAAGTTTTAGGAAATAAGTCAACTCCACCTTACTTAATAGTACTTACCGGCAAATATGCAATAAAAGTTGAGTTTAGGATCATCAATGATGGCTGCAGACACGACATCCCAATTACATTTTTCATCTTCAATATCTTTTTCTTGCCACAGAAGGTATAGATTAGGTCGTGTTTTATCTTGGACAGGTCAATAACGCAACATTTTAGATGGCTGCTACTTTTTCATAAACAAAAAGAAAATGTATGCTTTCATCCCACACAGGTCAAGCAAAATAAATGTTGCTAGTTTATATGTTAAGGTGAGTGTTCTTTATCCAAGTTGATGTTAATACATCGTTATCATGAAGTAATTGGTGAGCATATGTGGTGTTATTAAAATCACATATCCAACTATTTTTTCATGATAAATTTGTAGTATAAGTTGTTAACCAATCAGTTCAAGCCATAGAGGCATGTATGAAATATATTGTGAGATAGTGAAAAAAAATTGCCGTTCTAAAAAAAATATATATTTGTATAAGTTGTTAACTATGTGCTAATTTCGTAAGTAATTAATGTGTAATGACACAATTATAAGTTACATCAGAAAGACAAAATGGAAAAGATTGAATAGGTTCTTAAATAAGCAAAATGCGACATAATGTTTTGACCGTGTAATCCAAATCAAAAGAAATCGTATCCGGAAAAATTGTGTAGTTTACGGATGAAGATAAACAAGTAAATTTGCTGATATCGGAATGACACTTGCATGCATAAACGGGCTTCGTTTCATAAGCTCATGTTTTCAACCGGACTAACAAAAGAACCTATCTTTTTTATACATGGACTGAGAACATGACATACCAATCTAGTATCGGGTTAGTCTCTCTTCGGTTCCACTTTAAATGAGATTCAGTCCCAAACTCGACTATAAACCGAACTCAACTAAGGTTCAAGAGGTTTGATTCAGCTTGTTTTTGGATCATAACGCTTGTTCACAAGTGAGCCCACTCAGGCACCACATCACCTCTCACACGTGAGAGAAACAGGCACTTCGCGCGTCCAACTTTATATAACACAAACCCGAAGCAAGTGCCAATTAACACTACCGGCTTTTATGTCGACCAACAACCTAAACCACAAATAAATCGCTATGTGAAGGACCCGGAAAATTTCTCTTCCAAAGACAAGAACTTGACGAAGCCAACATGTTTTTACACATATAGGTCAGATGTATATGAAATTTCTAACATGAAATACCAGACACAGAAATAGTTTTTGTAGCAGCAGCAGCTGTTGTTGTTGGACTTAAACACAGTAGACAGCAAAAGCTATGGTAATACTTGGATACCATCTCATTTGGTGATGCTACTATTCTTGTTTTAAAACTTCTTCAATTGTATCAATAGATAAAATGTCTCGAAGGTGTTCCTTTAATTTGTGTATGAACAAAATGAGGGTCTAGGGTCGACATTCTCGACCCTAAGTTACAAAGGGTGTCGACCCAAAGTGCTTAGGGTCGACAATTTCGACCCAAAGTTCTCGATCCAAATTTCTCGACCCAAAATTTTTTGGGTCGACATATCCTTTTGAATTTTGGGTCTACAGTGGGGACCACAATATTTCAACCAAATAAGTTGACAAATTTTAGGGTCGACAATGCCTTTGAAACTTTGGGTCGACATTGTCGACCCTAAACTTTTTTATTTATTAAAATCATTTTAATATAGAAAACAAATTAATATTTAATCTTTTAGGGTCGACATATACCTTGCAACTTTGGGTCGACATTGTCGACCCTAAGCTTTTATTGTATTATATCCCCAAGTTTAGGGTCGACATTGTCGACCCTAAGATTGAGATTAGGGTCGACAATGTCGACCCTAAAGTGTTCCTGGGCAAAAGTACAAAACTGGACCAGAGTTTTTCCGGAATTTTTTCCGAAAAAAATCTACATTTCAACAAATCCAGAATTCGGAAAATCCACAATACGATACAATAACAAATCACTAAACGTTACAATACCACAAATCCACAATACGATAAATTACCAAACGTTACAATACAATTCAACAAATCCACTTTTACAATACTACTAAACGTCACAATTCCATTCAACAAAATCCACGCCACGATAAAATACTAAATCCATGTTTCACAAACGTAACAAGTCTAAAAGTTATTACACATACTAAGATACTACATAAAAATGCCTACTCGTCCTCGTCCGAATAGTCATCATCACCACCCGTATGTTGCTCGGCCTGCTCCTCCCTTGATGAGGACTTGTTATTGTTTTCACGAGCCAAATCTTGAGCCAATTGTTCACAGTTCCGCAAATCGTTCATATGGGGATTCGTTTGAAAGATGTAGCGGGGACGTCTTGAGAATTAGAACTAGAGGCGACAC
>BQNB010168151.1:0-13919 GCA_026074375.1 Tanacetum coccineum
ATGTGCATTGGAGTCTAAATTTGACAAGATTTTATTCATGGATTTCTACTTACATACAAGTGATCAAATCTCGTTGGGTTGTTTTCAAGCTTTTCATTGTGATGCAATTATGGGACAAATGTTATATCAATTTCAAGGAAATCAACGAGATTACTTTTCAAACGACACATATAGAGGTCGTTCTCTTGTATCTAGCGCTGTGTATTATGAAGTAACTCCCCCGGACATATTTCCTCCGCGACACATTTTTGGGGGTGTTACAGGCATTGTGAAATATGTCGGCATGCATGGTGCTTTTACTATTGTTTATTTGATTTGTGAATGTGTGTAGCGTATTTCGAGGGATATGTTTGTATAAAGTGTGTATTTTAATTAAATGTGAAGGGAGTGGTGACCATTGTGACTGAAAAATGAAAAAAAATGACAGGAAGTAACTGGTGATATAACGCTGAGGTGCCGTTGAGTTGAAATGTGAGAGAATTTGACCACTAAATGAAGCTTTATGCATGTTTGTTGATTAATATGGTAAAAGTGTAAATTGCTACACTGAAGCTTATGGCTATGATAATGCCAAGTCTTATCATTTTATTGTAAACTTTTGTAATCCAAAGCAAAATTTTGATTCTTCTTTCACTTTTATGTCTTTGCAAATTCATCGTTGTTGGTGATTTTAGTGTCATCGATGGTTATTTAGGTAATGATGATTTACTAGAGACCAATAAGATTTCATGTTCGGCTCGGATACGAGTTAAGGAAGTGTGGAGTGCACACTCGTTGAGCTAATATGAAATCTATCAAGACAGGAAATGCAGGGTTTACGCCGTAAACTATATGTAGGGTTTACACCGTAAAATATTTGGGGTTGATTACGCCGTAACCTATACGACTAGATTACGCCGTAATCTATTTCCAGTAGCACAAGGCTTGTTGATTACACCGTAACCATTGATGGTTACGACGTAACAAGTGAAATTTGTATAAACATTACGCCATAACAACTTGTGTTACGCCGTAAATTCTATGACAATTGGTTGTATAATTCGGTTTTATCCAACTCTAACTTCTCAAAAACTGTCTTAACTTTCTGTCATATCTACAGGGGGGGGGGGGGGGTGGGTGTGGGGTTGTTTCCCCCAAGGGGGTGGGGGGGGGGGGGGGGGGGGGGGGGGGGGGGGGGGGGGGGGGGGGGGGGGGGGAAAACATTGTGTCTCAAGATACAGAACGAAAAACACTTTACAATTCCTCTAAGTTCTTGATTTGTGATCTTGTGCCTAGAACACAAATTGTTACTCTTCTTGTATTATCCCGATAGAGATTTTGTACATTCCAGGCATATATAGGGTCGAAATACTTTATACGAAAATCAAACTCAACACGATATAAGTAAGAAATCCAGGATTATCACGAACCCTAACACCACTATCTCTAACAAACGTATAAAGTATTTTCTTGTGGTAATCATGGTTGGAGGAAGTACGGTGAAAGAGATGACAACGAACTTTGAGAAACTTGATAAGTTTAAGGGGCATGATTTTAGGCGATGGCAGAAGAAGATGCATTTCTTGTTGATGACTTTGAAGGTGGTTTATGTGTTGACTACACCGATGTCGGAATTGATGAAAGATGATACAGTGGAAGCGATTAAGCGAAGAGCAAAGTGGGAGAATGATGACTACATATGCAGAGGACACATATTAAATGGTATGTCTGACCCTCTCTATGATATATATCAGAATGTTGAATCGGCTAAGGAGTTGTGGGATTCACTCGAATTGAAGTACATGACATAGGATGCTTCTAGTAAGAAGCTCCTTGTGAGTAATTTTAATAATCACAAGATGGTCGATTCTAGACCCGTCATGGAACAGTTTAATGAACTCCTTAGGATCCTTGGACAATACACACAACATGGCTTGAAAATAGACGATTCCATTTCTGTTTCAAGTGTAATTGATAAGTTGCCTTCTTCTTGGAAGGATTTCAAACATACTTTGCAACATGGTAAAGACGATTTGTCTTTGTTCCAACTTGGTAGTCACTTGCGCATAGAGGAATCTCTAAGGGCGCAAGACAGTGACAAGGGCAAGGGTAAAGAAGTGGATGGACCCTTTGTGAATATGACAGAAGAGGGTAAGAATAAGATCAACAAACAAAACAAAGGAAAGAAACGTGGTTTCAAAGAGAACAACAATGGTTCTAGTTCCAACAAGAAACCTAAGTTGGAATGTTGGAAATGTGGCAAGACTGGTCACTTCAAAAGGGATTGATGTAGTGATAAAAAGAACAACGCAAATGTTGGTGGTTCGAGAAAGGGGTCTAAGGACCAATCCCAAGACCAAGGTCAGAATTTAGTGCACGTTTGGAACAAATTTGTTAAATATTCCGTTTCCCTAATTTCTGAAGCATTTTATGTGGAGTTTGATGCAATTGCGTGGTGGATTGATTCTGGTGCCACAACTCATGTTTGTAAAGATCGTTGCTGGTTTAAGACATATGAACCGGTGGAATACGGGAATTTGTCTTTAATGGGTGAATGCTCATTTCGATCAGGGTTCATATGAAAAAGGAAGTGTGGTGCTGGAATTTAGTTAAGGAAAATCTATTACTTTGTTTAATGTGTTGTATGTTCCAAAACTTCGTAAGAATTTGATTTCTGGTCCTGTATTAAATAAGTGTGGATACAAACAAGTGTATAAATCTGATAAGTATATCTTATCGAAGTCTGGTGTGTTTGTAGGATTTGGTTATTATAACAATGGTATGTTTATGTTGAACTTGAATAAAGTTCCTGATGATTCTGGTTCTGTTTATATGTCTTCTTCTACTGTTGTTAATTCTTCATTTTTGGCCATGCATGACTCGTTACTAGGGGACATGTGCACTATAAAAGAATGCTTAAAATGTCTAAAGATGATTTAATACTTGCTATTGATGAAAACCCGGAAAAATGTACTACTTGTATGTTAACAAAAATCACTAGGTAACCATTTAAAAGTATAACGAGGAAATCTGTCATACTTGAGTTAATACATAGTGATTTGTGTGATTTTCATGCTACACCATCTTTGGGCAATAAAAAGTATGTTATAACTTTTATAGATGATGCCTCTAGGTTTTGCTATGTTTACTTGCTACATGCAAAAGATGAAGCCCTTGATAAATTTAGAATTTATAAAACTGAAGTTGAATTGCAACAAAATGACTTAATTAAAACTTTACGCACAGATAGAGGTGGTGAATATTATGATCCTGTATGTTTCCAATCTGTAGGAATCATTCATGAAACTATAGCTCCTTACACACTGCAGCAAAATGGTGTGGTTGAAAGGAAAATTAGAGCTCTTAAGGAAATGGTTAATTCCATTTTATCTTACTCGGGTTTGAGTGAGGGGTTCTGGGGAGAAGCCATGTTAACGGCTTGCTATTTACTAAATAGGGTTCCTAATAAAAGGAACAAGACTACCCCATATGAACTTTGGTATAAGAAACGACCCAACCTATCATTTTTGCGGGTTTTGGGGCTGTAGGGCCGTTGTTAGGATTCCGGACCCAAAAAGGAAAACTTTGGGTGAAAAGGGTATTGACTGCATCTTTGTTGGATATGCTGAGCATTCTAAGGCATATAGGTTTTATGTTATTGAACCTAATGACTTTGTTTCTATTAATTCAATTATAGAATCTAGAGATGCAATCTTTGATGAGAATCGTTTCTCTTCAATACCTAGGCCAAAGGATATTATACCAAAATCTGATGAATCTCAAAGGGATGTCATTCTGATGATGTACCAAGTAAGACTCCTGAACCTCGTAAAGGTAAAAGAGTTAGGAAAGCTAAATCATATGGTTCTGATTTTCAACTATACTTAGTTGAGGGATCAAGAGATCAAATTGGATCACAATAATCTTACTGCTATAATATTGAGGAGGATCCTAGAACCTATAATGAAGCTATGTAATCTCGGGGTGCTGCTTTCTGGAAAGAAGCAATTGATGATGAGATTGGTTCTATTATGGAAAATAATAAATGGGTTTTATCTGATTTACCTCCAGGTTGCAAACCTTTAGGTTACAAATGGATCTTCAAAAGGAAGATGAAAGTTGATGGAACAATTGACAAGTTTAAAGCTCGATTAGTAATCTAAGGCTTTAGACAAAAGGAAGGGATCGATTACTTTGATACCTATGCACCAGTTGCTCGTATCACTGCTATTAGATTGTTGTTAGCTTTAGCAGCTATTCACAATCTAGTGATCTATCAAATGGATGTCAAAAAATCATTCTTAAATGGTGATTTGGACGAAGAAGTGTATATGAAGCAACCGAAAGGATTTGTTATGCAGGTAATTAACATAAGTTATGTAAGCTTGTTAAGTCGTTGTATGGGCTGAAACAAGCACCTAAATAGTGGCATGAAAAGTTTGACGAGGTTGTATTGTCTAGTGGTTTTCTTCTAAACCAACCTGACAAGTGTGTATATAGCAAATTTGATAGCTTCGGTAAAGGGGTTATAATTTGTTTATATGTTGATGACATGTTAATTTTTGGCACCGACCAAAATCAAGTTGATAAAACTAAGAAGTTTTTGTCATCAATGTTTTCCATGAAAGATATGAGAGAAGCAGATGTTATTCTTGGTATTAAGATTAAACGTGAGAATAAAGGGATTGTAATTACACAATCTCATTACATTAAGAAAATGCTCAAGAAATTTAATCGTGAATATTTTTTCTCCGGTGAGTACTCCTATGGATCCGATAGAAAAGCTTAAGCTGAATACAGGTAAACCTGTGGATTAGATCGAATACTCAAGAGCTATTGGTTGTTTGATGTATGCCATGACAAGTACTAGACCGGATATTGCTTATGCAGTTGGTAGATTGAGTAGGTTTACTAGTAACCCTAGTAGACAGCATTGGCATGCAATAACAAGGGTATTCAAGTACTTGAAAGGTAATATGAATTATGGTTTATCATATGTTGGATATCCTTCGGTGTTAGAAGCTTATTCAGATGCTAGCTGGATAAATCATGTTGGAGATTCATCTTCTACGAGTGGATGGGTGTTCCTGCTGGGGGTGCCATTTCATGGGCTTCCAAGAAGCAAACATGCATCACTGGTTCTACTATGGAATCTAAGTTTGTAGCATTGGCTACTGCTGGTAAAGAAGCGTAATGGCTAAGAAACTTGATACATGAGATTCCAATATGGCCGAAACCAATAGCACCAATTTCTATTCGATGTGATAGTGCTGCCACATTGGCTACAACATATAGTCAAATATATAATGGCAAGTCTAGACACTTAGGTGTTAGACATAGTATGATTAGAGAACTAATTATGAATGGTGTGATTTCTATTGAGTTTATTCGGTCACAACATAATATAGCTGACCACTTGACGAAAGGTTTAGCTAGGGACTTAGTGATTAAGTCAGTGATAGGGATGGGATTAAAGTCCATTTAAGTCTACTGCATGTGAGATACCCAATTCCCTTCTAATACAACGTTAGAAGCTGAATTCAATGTGGAAAGCTAATAGCTAGAGATTGGAACACGTGTATTCATCTTTTTAAGGTTTGTGTTCAGACATGCAAGTGATGGTAGGTTGAAGTTTACCTTCTTAATGGTTCTTTTGAAAAATTACAAATGCAGGTACAAGAACTAAAAGGACCACCTATGTGAACATGAAGTTTTGCCGCTTCAAGAAGCTTGGAGTTGGCTTCCTATATGTTCATTAATAGATTGGGACACATGGCTTGTAATAGTGTCAAGTAAACGAACATTAGAGTGTTGTAGAAACTTATGTGTATAGTATCTTCAAGTATTTAAATGGATTGACGGTTCAATCGTTATGACATCCTGATTTTCAAATATTTAGAATGTGTATTATACTAAGATGAAAATTCAATCGCAAGACATTTTGATTTATGCATTTGTTTGTTTCGTTATGTTTGCTATAGCATAATAGCATATATCTTTATATATGTTTTAGTAAATCAAGGATTACACTAAAATGGGGGGGGGGGATTTGTTGGTGATTTTAGTGTCATCGATGGCCATTTAGGTAATGATGATTTATTAGAGACCAATGAGATTTCATGTTTGGCTCGGATTTACTTGAGACCATCGAGTTAGGGAAGTGTGGAGTGCACACTCGTTGAGCTAATATGAAATCTACCAAGATAGGAAATGTAGGGTTTACGCCGTAAACTATATGTAGGGTTTACGCCGTAAACTATATTTAGGGTTTACGCCGTAAACTATTTGGGGTTAATTACGCCGAAACCTATACGACTAGATTAGTCCATAATCTGTTTCCAGTAGCACAAGGCTTGTTGATTACGCCATAACCATTGATGGTTACACCGTAACAAGTGAAATTTATATAGGCATTACACCGTAACAACATGTGTTACGCCGTAAAGTCTATGACATTTGGTTGTATAATTCGGTTTTAACCAACTCTAACTTCTCAAAAATTGTCTTAACTTTATGTTATATCTACAGAAAAGATTGGGTCTCATACACACACAAAAAAATACTTTACAATTCCTCTAAGTTCTTGATTTGTGATCTTGTACCTAAAACACAAATTGTTACTCTTCTTGTATTATCCCGATGGAGATTTCGTGCAACCCAAACATATATAGGGTCGAAATACTTTATACGGAAAGTGAACTCAACATGATACAAGTAAGAAATCTAGGATTATCATGAACCCTAACACCACACAAAATCTAACAATCTTTTGGCTTTCGGACTCTTAGCTAATGGGGTGTTTGGTCTCTCATACAAATAGGGCAATTAGGTTTAAGGTGAAAAGATTACATGTATTAAAGATTCAAAATTGTGCTTCGAATGTTTTTGGTATTTAATTATGTTCATGGATATATTTCAAACATCATTTTCAATAAAATATGACTTTGTAAGTGCAAAAGTTTGCAAAAATCTTATATGATTTTGTTAACTCCAATGCTTGTTTTGTTTAGATAAAAACAAGTAACTTTCAATTAAAACCTACAATAATATAGAACTTTGGCCAACCTGATCTTCAGCAATTTGTTATCTACAAAAACCAACCACGAATGATAGTATGATACGCCTGTGGTTAATGAGGGACGGCTGCCCTGGCATGGCGTGTTGGATAACTATCGTAGTTTATTTATTATGTTTTATTAGGATAAGTGTTGGAGTCATTATTTTAGGATATGTGTTTAAGTCATGTTAGGATAAGTCTTGTACTTGTGAGATTTATCTCATAAACTAGTATTTAAGGTGTCATAATATTATGAATGAATCAATCAAGTTCAAGATCAATAATATTTCTAGTCTTCTTATATATATTATTAAGGAGCTCGCACACGCTAAAAGTAGTGCTACTATCCGATACAACCCCTAACAAGGTCATATCAATTGGTGCTTTCATTGAGATACGCATGTGGTTGATGAGGGACGGCTTCCCCGGTGTGACGTGTTAGATAACTATCATAGATTATTTAGTATGTTTTATTAGGATAAGTATTGGAGTCATTGTTTTAAGATATGTGTTTGAGTCATGTTAGGATAAGTCTTGTGTTTATGCGAGTTATCTCATAAACTAGTATTTAAGGTGTCATAATGTTATCAATGAATCAATCAAGTTTAAGATCAATAATATTTCTTGTCTTCTTCTCTTCTTCTTAAGGAGCTTGCACATGCTTAAAGTGGTGTGATTCTATCGATACTACCCTAGTAGGGTCGTATCAATTGGTGCTTTCATTGAGAGTCCTCGTTGAGAGGGATTCTGATTCTAGGGTTCTAAAAAAAAGTTTTACTAGTTTATCGAGTATTGTTCACCAAGAGTTATTGTTCATCAGAAAAAAAGATTTTACTGTTCCTCGCGACACTGTTCATCAGAGTACTGTTCATGGCATCGGGCAATATCGATTGGGACGCTCTATCTAAGCTCTTGCAAATAGGTACGGTGGTCGAATATTAGAGTGAGTTCGAGATACTTATAAATAGAGTAATGAGGATCTCTGAATATTTACTTAAATCGTTTTATATCTCCGGACTTAACCGGCGTTACAACTGGAACTGTTGAATTCTAAGCCTACAACTTTGAGAGAAGCCTTCACCTTAGCCTGTATAATAGAGGCTCGTTTTGAGGAAACTACTCTCCATGAGGGTTTAGTTAGTGATCCAGGCAAGGATTTAGGAGTAGCGGGTACTCACTCAATAGCTAGAACTAAAAGGGTTATGGGTATCGATAATGAAGTTGGTGGTGATGATTCAGAAACTTCGGGTCCGGAGACACTTATGAAGGAAGTAGTGGACAACAGGAATGGTTCTATGCTCACTTCTTTGGTTGGATACGAAAGTCCGCGATCTCTCCAACTATGGAAGAAAATGGGAATTGGGGATGTTCTTGGGCTCTCGGATAGTAGGGGCGCCCATTATTTTGTCCAACCAAATGCGGGTACCGGATGTAAGGTGGTGTCCGACCTTCTAGAGGAGTTTCAAGTAGGAGATATGGTTGATGCATTATCAAGAATTATGGAGCAGAAAAGTTTGGGAAATTAGAAGGAGTTAGACAAGGAATCGAAAGATTGGAAGGTGGAGAGAGATGCTGAAAAGGAAGGAGAACCAAATATCTTGGCAACATTTGGCAGCTATCACGATATAAGAATTTAGGATCCTAAAATCAATTTTTTTTCAAGACAACACCATGAGGACAAGGTGCATTTTGAAGGAGTGGGGAGTGATACGCTAGTGGTTGCTGAGGGACGGCTACCCCGGCATGGCATCGTGGATAACTATCATAGTTTATTTATTATGTTTTATTAGGATAAGTGTTGGAGTCATTGTTTTATGATTTGTGTTTGAGTCATGTTAGGATAAGTCTTGTGTTTGTGAGAGTCATCTCATAAACTAGTATAAAAGGTGTCATAATGTTATGAATGAATCAATCGAGTTTAAGATCAATAACATTTATCGTCTTTTTCTCTTCTTCTTTAGGAGCATGCATACACTTGAAATGGTGCGATTCTATCGATACTACCCTAACAGGGTCGTATCATAGTACCTAATATTGACAGTTCATTTAATGATACGCAATAACGTTAGAATGATTGAGTATATACAAATATTCTATGAAAAATACAGCAATTAAAACTTGCTTAGTATTTTTTTTGTTATATAAAAAACTATATGCTACTCAACTATGCTCAAGGCCATCGCCTTAAGGCCATGTGCTTGATAATAAACTAGCCCCTTCTACTTCAACCTAGAATATTGATTGATATTGCAAAAATCTTTTTGATATTCAATATAATCAAATAATCAATTGCATCAACTATATGAAAAAGCTACATCAAATATTTAAAACCTTTTATAAACTCATTAATATTGGTGAAAAACCTAGAACTTGAGGCTTTTATGTTTTTCTAACGACAATTTTATTAGAAAACGAGCAAGAAGCTAGAAGAAATTACAAACATACGAGGTTAAGATTTTGCATCCAAGTAACTCAATTGAACGTAGATAAACAACGACTAAAACACCAAGTAAATGTCAATTGAACTATATAATAAAAATGGAGCTCTTTTCAGGAAAGACAATTATCAAATAAGGATCGGTTTTTGAATCTACATAAAGACCACCACATCGAATTGCAAACACCTTAGAACACAACCTTTAAACTCTTAGACATATGGATGTTCTTAAACCAAAAAAGCCACTTATCATAGGAATGAAAGACGGGATCATCAGCTCACACCAATACGTCACCTTACTTCTCACTTGACGAGCCACGGGGCATGAGAAGAACATATGAGATGTAGACTCAAGTGAAGCATTACATAAACTACAAATAATAGAGGTGATTTTCACACCTTTAAGGGAAAGATTCAACCAGGTAGGCAACTTATCCAGGAACACTCTCCAAGCAAAAACATTAATCTTTTATAGAATAACTTGTACCCATCTAATAGACATTGATTTAGAAGGAAATAAAAAAAGTTATTTTTGAAGCGATTACCAAGGAATTGAGACATTATTGTTTAACTAAGAATACTTTCATTAGCTCTTTAGGTATTATAAGATGAGACCATGAATGAGATAAATGTGACCTCGTACAATCGTGTTAGATGAACAATAGACGCTTTGTTACTATACTTATGGGCTACCAGGTCGCACTTTGGCCAGATATACTACAAACAGACTCCCTAAATCCAGGAGCATTGAAGGATGGCCATTGGATTGGGAGCATGATGACATCGTAAAATGTCTCGCCTAAATCGATTAACTTGTTCTAGTATGTTAGAGAATTCCACAGCGCTATTAAGTTGTGGGACTTATCCACCAAGGGGTACGTGGAATTTCTGTTGATTGTGTTGGCAGAAATCTACCGAAGCTAACAAAAGATACCCACCCTACTAGATCATTTACATAAAAATAAGGGTAAGAATCAATTTTATCCATCTATGAATGTACACTCAATGAATTATTTGATCCATAATGTGGCCAAACAAAGAGGACTAGCGCCTACTAAAAGAAAGAGGAGTAAATGATGAAGGCTAAATAAATAATATTCTTTCCTTCTCGAGAGAAGATAGGAATACAAACAAGTTATCATGGTTGGGAGAGAGGAATTGTGCATATAGAATACTTCTAGCCTAGATTTGGACTAACAGGTATGAGAGAAAGACAAGTAAGCCGTATCTCGTACCCTTTAAATACTAGAGTGGCTAACCCTCTTAGCTCTTAGCGAGGGCCTTTGCTTAACCCTTGATTGTCGGTAAAGCTTATTCTTGTTCCTCACCCTTAGCTAGGAGTTGTCTGCCTCACCGATCAAATAGATAGTAAAACGATATGAAAGTCATGGTTTTCACTATTTTTAGTCTATCCATGTGCTTGCTAGCGAGTGTTCCCCTAGCTCTCACTTAATAACTAAAAACCTTTCCATCCGCTAATTGACTTATGCGCCCTAAGGGGAAGACAACTTGTTATTTAGTATGACTTCATGTAGGAGTAAAAGGGTCATTATAAAACTACAAAGTTGAATATTTGTTACAAATTTAGATTCTATACTCTCTATTGGTGCAACATTGACTAGGACCTCCTTTATGTTTTAACGATGACAAATAAACGTTTAAAAACGTAAAATCACAAACGGTGGCTTAAATATGCAAAACCGGATTTCACTGTCCGACACGTTGGGCACGCGTCAACGCGTGGGCAGCGCGCCACATGCGAAATCCATTTTGCGAATTTAGCAATTGTCGACTTTCCTCTTACGTGACACATGTGGAAACTTCAATAAAGGTATGTACATGATATTTGAGCATTTGGAAATACTCTAAATGAGGTTTAGACTTAGAGAGGAGCAAAAATGAATCCTCTCATTTTTCCATAAAACGCCAACTCAAATCTTTTATCAAACGCCTCTAGCCAAGGCAAAACTTCTTTCTAAACCTAGTATGATCATGTTTCCAACATACCAATGATGACATCAAATAACATCACTTTATTGTATCATTTATCCCATCTATTTTGCCCACTTTTATTTAATTATTACATTATTTGATACTTAATTGCTTTAAAGTTGATAAATGCAGTAATTCAGGAGTGTTTTGTGAAGACAAGCTAAAAGGCGCATAATTTGGAGCCAAAACAAAGATATTTGAAGATTGCTGAAATTTCACCAATACGCCGTATCCAACTAAAGAGATACGGCGTATCTGCGCCAAGACTTCACAAGAAAACGCGTTTGACCAATTCCTAATACGGCGTATCCATGCTGTCTACATACGCCGTATCCATGAAGATAACTATTCGAAGATACAGTAAATCAAGTAAATTGGGAATGATATCACTGATTGATTTAAACGTAGCGCGCACTCCAAGGAATCCAGCCCAATACGCCGTATCGACCTTGCCAGATACGGCGTATCGAGTCTTTTTCAGACACTATAAATAGAAGACTCAAAAATGAGTTTTCAGTGTGCAATATCATATTCCTTATACCATACTCATTAAACACGAATTTTAGAAGAGAAGATCAGTCACCAAGGTCAAACATTGATCACGAGTCTATAGAAGACATTGTGTAATTTTTACTCTCTTAATTGTTCAATTTTAATTGTTTGATTACGCTTGTATAATTACAATGGTTGTGGGCTAATACCCTCGGGTATTAGCCATCTTAATGAAAGTTTAATGTTTTGTTTGTTTTAAAATCGATTTCTAAATTTATCATTGATTGTTTAATTATGTTTATCACCTTATACTTTTTTATGTGTATGAATATGCGACCTATCATTCAACTGGATCTAGTGATACGGACCAAGTAATCTAGATACCGAGATAGCTCTCCATATCGTGTTTCATATTATTAGACCAATAGGATCACAAATAACGTTCTGTCTTTGTCTTTAAATTATGAGCTTAGTTGGACCGGTAGGTGACCCGTTTATGTTTCAGCAATCATGCTCTTAATTGACTGATAAAGATTGGAATAGTATATAAAACACCGTCAAACAATAAGTGGGTAAAGTCCCGTTGGGCTAGGGTTTTAACAGGATCACCACTGCTTTAATTCTCTAAGATAGATTATAATTAAACTAAAGAATGCTTTATGCAGACGCGTTAATTGTGACAGGATGTCTTAGGAAGATGTCCTGCCTAAGTCTTATGAATGATATGCCGCTTCGAGATAAGTAAATCATTGCACTAAAACAAATAAACCAGCATTGAACCACATTTAATATGGCTAATTTTCTATCATTTGACTTGTACCGCTTTTCTATCTTCTAATCTTCCTCTTTTGTGTTTATTGTCTATTGAATTGATATTTTTTTCCACCGAACCTGTGCCAGTCTCTCAGGCTGAAAACCCCCATATCATTAGACAACGCACATAGCATAGGTTTAACCAGTAAATAGACTAATTAAAATACTGATAGAATATAGGATTAATGTTCCACTCTTAGTGTTCGACACCCTACTTACCGCGAACTCTATCTTGACCGGGTACACTGCTCGTTAAAGTGTTGTTTTAGGTTTGTCGGCTAAATATAAATTTAAAACTTGATAATCAAATAATTGACCCTACACGATAGCACATCAGGTTTTTGGCGCCATTGCTGGGGAGTGAATTAATTAAACCTTATTCTTATTAGTATTTCTAACCATTAACTAATTTAGTTTAGTGTATTCTAATTATTTAATTCTGTTTGTAATTATTCGCATTGTGTGTTTAAATTGTTTGTTTAAATTCTCGCATTTAATCATTTTTGAATAGTATTCTATTCTGAATGATCACCTAATACGCCGTATCCACCAGTTAGATACGACGTATCAAACCTTCTACCCAAAACAGCGTATTGAATTCTACAGTTTAAATGGCGTATCTGTTTTTCTAAGCAATACGGCGTATTCTGAGAACTCAATACGGCGTACTGACATTCAACAGACCTATATGGCATATTCAGACTAATTGAATACGGTGTATCTGTCAACTGACACAGTAGCAGACCAAAAATCCATTTGTTTTGCTCCTATATTTGATTTCTCTCATCAGGACATATTCTACTGATTTATTGTCATTTGTTTCAAGTAGTGCATGACAAGAAGTTCTACAAAGGAGCTACTCTCACCTTTTGAAAACCCAAAACAGACCAAAAATGGCAAAAAAATATGCTTGTATTTGTGTTTTGTGTGTGCAGGTACGGATAAGTCAAAAATCACAAGAAAATAATCCAAAGCAAGCAAACACGGACACGAGATTCAGAAGAGTACAAAAAGAAGCCAAGCCTCAGCCCAAATCCTTAGCTTAAATCCTTTTGTAACATCTCCAGGGACCAATCTTGCAAATCCTGAAAGTTATTTATAACTTGAAAGAGGGAAAAGAAAGAGAAGGGCTAAAAGTGTAAAAAGGCC
>BQNB010168153.1:0-13919 GCA_026074375.1 Tanacetum coccineum
GGCATTTTAAGTCCGTTTTTGGTTATTTCAGCTCGTTTTTAAAGGTAAAAGGTATGTGTAATTAAGCACATACCATTAGGTCATATCAATTTTAAAAACCTAAACAAACTTGTGAAGGGAAACCTTGTAAGAGGTCTACCTTCCAAGGTTTTTAAAAATGACCACACATGTGTTGCCTGCCATAAAGGCAAACAACACAGGGCCTCTTGCAAGGCCAAATTAGAAAGATTGATTACTGTGCCTCTGCACACCTTGCATATGGATCTTTTTGGTCCTACTTCTGTGAAAAGCATTAATCATGCAAGTTATTGCCTTGTAATTACTTATGATTGTACCAGATTTAGTTGCATCTTTAAAGACAAGGTCTATTGACAAGGGAAGGAGATACAAGAGAAGAAAAGAGACTAAGGGAAAGAAAGTAGTCTCTAGCTTGGATTTTCAAGAAGAAGTTGATGCTGGGGCTGAACAAGTCAATACTGCTAGTGTTAATACTGCTAGTGGTAAACAAGTTAATACTGCTAGTGGAGTTAATACTGGTAGTATTAAACTTAGTACTGGTGATGAAAAATTTAGTACTGGTGATGAACAAGTTAGTACTGTTGGTGCTAAGAAGCCTACTTCTGATCAAGATAAAGGACAAAGAGAAGGAAAAGCTCCCATGATCAGTGAAGAAACTCCAAAGAAGTCAAAAGAACAAATTCTTCAAGAAGAAGCTAGCCTTGCTGAAGCAATTAGGTTGGATACTGAGCAAAGAGAAGAGGTAGCTAAACAGGTACATTTGGATTCTCTCCTAGCACAAAGGATTGCAGAAGAAGAAGAATTGAATGAGCAACAGAAGAAAAGAAAAGCTCAAGTTCAGTTTGAAGCTCAGCATTATACAAATGAAGACTGGGATTTAATTAGAGCAAAGCTTGAAGCTAATGCTGAGTTGTCGAAAAGCATGCTAGGAAGTGAAGCACAAGGAGAGGATTTTGCAAAGAAAATGGTTGATCTTGTCAATCAAAGGAAGAAATACTTTGCAGAACAAAGAGCTAAAGCTAAAAGAAACAAGCCCATGACCCAAACACAGCTGAAGACCTATATGATGAACTATTTGAAGAATCAAGGGACATGGAAGTTATCTCAGCTGAAAAGTTTGAGTTTTGAAGAAATCAAGAAGGAATTTGATAAGCTTGTGAAACAGGTTGAGTCCTTTGCACCAATAAGTTTTGAAGCTACTAAAGCAAGTTTGAAAAGGTTTGGTGAAGAGCTTCAGACAAAGACTCCAAAAAGATTGAAAGATGATAAAGATGATGAAGCAAAGGATGATGAGCAAACCAAGAAGTCTGGAAAAAGAAGAAAACAGATGGCAAGGAAAGGATTGCATACAAGTGTTGATAAAGATGACTCTGAAGATTCAGATGAAGTTGGTGAGCAAGAAGAGTCTGTCACAGGTACTAAAACTCCAATTAATCCTGTTCCTGTAGCTATGAAAACACCTAGTATAGCCACCTATAAGATAATCAAGCAAGGAGAAAAAGGAGTGTACCAAATTGTTAGGGAAGATGGAACTGACATAGTGTACATTAATTTTGGTGCTATGATGAAGTCTATATCTAGAGATGATCTTACTGAGTTGTATAGGATTGTTAGGATAGTCATGGAATAGATATGGGAATGAATGGACTAGAGGATGAGCTGAGAAGGGCTTAGGAGATAGTTATAAAGAATATGTTGGAGGAACCCCTTAGAACAGATCCCTATCTTTGGAGTGGTACTTGTTCAACAAAGGATCATAATTGCGGAGATAAAATGATACTTGCATAGTACAGCAGATTGAACTCGGAGTCAATGTGATAAATAAGATGCTAATTGAAAGACAATATTCATTTAACTGCTGAGGGTAAATGCAAAGCAGATAGCTAGATAAGAAACTTCAAAGAGGAAAACTAGATGAGGATTGCTACAAACTGTTGAAATGGATGGAAAAGCAAGATGGCATTAGGAAGTAGCATAGGTTGATGAGTTAGAAATCTAGGATGGAAATGAGAAGAATAACACTTGGTGGAGGTGCTATGCACTAACACAACAAATGGTTATCAGTCCACCATGTCAAACAAACATAAGGATGGCAGTCCAGGTAGCAATCGGCTCTTGGAAAAAGACTTTTGCCTCAAATCCGTTAACCGGCTGACAATTTGCAAAAAATTAAATGGGGCTTTGGGATACAGTTAACACCCGCCAAAGGGGTGTTTGGTTGGCAGAAACCACCAGCAAGGGGTGCAATATTAGGGTTGGCTGAGCGGAAACAGCCAAACGGGGGTGTTTGGTTTAATAGGACTGCCAAAAGGGGTGTTTGGTTGGGCAGAAAACACTAAGGGTGTGTTTGGGTTAACAAGTTAAATCGTAAAAGGGTGTTTGGGTGAGCAGGAAACTATTAGGGGTGCGTGTGGGTTAAGAGAAGACAACAAAGGGGTCCGTTTGGTTGGTTTAGCAGAAATAGGCGTGTTTGGTTTTAATAAAACAGCCACAAGGGCGTTTGGATCTGGGTTTATGCAATAAGGGGGCGTTTGGCTGTGTAAATGAAATAAGGGTGCGTTTGGTTTGCACCGGCCAAGGGTGTGTTTTCATATCGCGTAGACACAAACCGACTAATTGTGCGTTTGGTATACCAAAATTATAAAAATCGATTAATAAAAATTATTGCGCAGATTTAAAAACAAAAAATTCAGCACTAATAGGAGGTATAATGGATCAATAAATATGACATTTATTACTTTGTTTAGTTCATATATATATATATATATATATATATATATATATATATATATATATACAATAATAATTATATAGCTAAATATGTATATAAACACCATTTTAAAACACGCCGTGTTGAAACATTGACTTTGATGGAGACGTGAGAAAAACATTAGGTATTTAAGTATGGGAATCGTTAATACTAACCGGAAGGTCATGACGAAATTTATATAAATTTCTATATTTTAGTAATGATTTACTAAAGCTTCTATTATTTTAGAAACCGATAAAGGGGACTAAGTTATATTTTAAAGATACATAAATTTGTATTATACAATAACCCGACCAACGAACGGAAACTATACTTTTACAATGAGAAAACTATAAATTTATAAAATATTATTTTATATTTTATAATTGTCAGCTAGAAGATAACATAATAATTGTTGTAAAAGCTTTACAAACATCGTTAACCTAATTTGGTAATCTATAAAACAGTACGATTTCCGTTTAAGCAAGAACTTTTTATTTAAAATAAAGTGTAATTTCAGGAAATGGGTCAAACTAATTGTTTCATATTTACTCACACTTATTATTAATTACTGCAAACATTAAATACGGTCACATTAATCTTTGGATTGTTTATCTTTGTTATATAATTCACGGTATGAGTTATATAAGGGTTATTTTCATATGTAATATATACAGAATATATTACATACTTTGCGTTCACTTTTCAATTTATTTATTTAACCAACCACCAAACTATTACAACTTGAAAATCTAAATCTTTTATCAACGTGTCGTGTTGATGTAACATTTCATTGGGCATTCCAAATACATTATCCAGCTAGTGGGACTTAGCCTGTAAATTTAGTTTGCAACCTTCTTGATCGAGCCGCTTTCCGTCTTTCGTTTGTGTTGTGCCATATTAGATGCCCATACTGTTCAATCGTTCATACATCATCAAGGTGAGTTATAGCCCCACAATTTTTTGCATGTTTTACATATAATTTTTTATGGTGAAGAACATGCTTGTTTGCAAATTGCCCCCCCCCCCGTTTTTTTTATTTATCATGGTTAAATAACAAATTGGTTGCATACTCATTTACATAGTTCGCTATGGGATACATTATTTGACTTCATTTTTGGTCACAAATACATACTTTACTTTTCAAATAATTACGGATTAGCTTAAGCGGATTGAATTGATAACAACAAGTTACAGCCCGGGTGTTCTTGGATGGGACACCGGTAACGGGAGTACATATTTTTACCATTAACTTGAAAGGGGCTCTAGCCCTAGTATGTTCTTGGAGGGGAACACCGGCAACGAGAGTACATCTTTTTTCGTTACTGGGCTCGGGTGTTCTTGGAGGTGACACCGGTAACAAGGGAGTAGATAATCTTTAAATAAAAGTCTGGGTTGTTCCTTAGGAAAGCGGACACCCTGTGATGGGTATAATATAATCTAACGACACAACAGCTCATGAACTGTAAATCCACTTGGAGGTGAGCGCGAATGTAAAAATAGATCTATTCGGGTGTGAATCCCCGTTTCAGGTGATTAGCTATCAACTGGGCAACGACCGTTATAGCATGTTGACCACAAGCTAATGTTATAAAAAAGATCTAATTCGGGATTGACCACCCTCGGGTGATTAGCTATCACTGGGAAACGAACATTATAACATTCGGATTATGAATTGTTGGGTCACCGGGCCAACCATGACATATACAGAATACTGCGCAAGTTCTTGATAAAGTGACAATAAATAGTTTTGAACATAGGTGGTTCAACTAATACCTACGTTTTGGTAACTATTTGGGGGTTTAAATGGTCATGCATGCTATACAACTATTTGATTTCTAAAAATCATACATACATTTTGGAAGGACATTTAAAGATTTAAATGGTCATACACACTTGGCAGAACCTTGGTTCAACAATTATACTTAAACAAAACCTATGAACTCACCAACTTTAATGTTCACACTTTTAAGCATGTTTTTCTCAGGTGAATTAGATGCTTGGATTATTTGATGTGCATTGGAGTCTAAACTGACAAGATTTCATTCATGGATTTCTACATACATACAAGTGATCAAATCTCGTTGTGTTAATTTCAAGGTTTTCATTGTGATGCAATTATGGGACAAACATTATATCAATTTCAAGGAAATCAACAAGATTACTTTTCAAATGACACATTTAGAGGTCGTTCTCTTGTATCTAGTGTTGTGTATTATGATGTAACGCCCCCGGACATACTTCTGTTGCGACATACTTCAAGACATTCAATTCTTGGCCATTCTTTCAGCACGAAGTTCATTAGCTTCCTTTTGGTATTGTTTCAGAATGTCAAATAGTTTGTGATATGAAACTTCATCCAACTTGTGTTTTTGCTTGACAATTGTTACAAATCTTGACCATTCTGGTTGAAGTTGTTGAAGAAATTGAACATTGACTTACATTGTAGCAACTGCTAAATTGTTTCTAATCATTTCATTCATCATCTTGTAAAATCTTGTGTAGTAAGACTCAATTGTTTCTCCATCGTGAGAGGTGAATTGACCAAACTCCCAAAATAAGTTGTCCTTGACATCGTTGATATTTAGTGATTTCACCTTGTAGTAGACTTTCGATGGCTCTCCCACATTCTTGAGGCAGTCTGACAAGCAATCAACAGTTGAGTATATTTCATCTACCAATTCTAGTCATATCAAATGAATCGCCTTCTTTTCTGAAATCAAAATGGCTCTGTTCTCATGAGTCATATTTCATAACTGTCACAGACTGTTGTTTGTATTCAGGAACTTCTAGAGAGTTCTCTGTTACAGAATAGATGGTGTTGTGACAATCGTTGGTGTGTAAGGAACCTTAGAAGAATGCACTCCATAAGGCATCACCATTTTGGTCTTAGTATAAAGAATCGGAAGAACCCGTGATCGCCATTGTGCATATCGTCCTGTAGCAAAGCATGGTGGGATGATCCCTGGGAAACCAGCTGCATATGTGTATGTATTTGAATGTCGGTTGTGGAATTACAATGAGTTGTCATGATGAATGATTGAAGAATTATGAAGTGAAAAATGATTGTAGGATCTTAAGTAGATGTGTTGTGATTGAAGTTGTGGTAAAAAGAAAGAAATAAATGTTCACGGGATTTTACAAGTCTATTATTAAAACCGAGAAAAGAATTGTGTCTTTCGCGGGATTTTAAGGTTTGTTTGTTGTGAATTGAATGTCTTGAAAGTTTAAATTCCTAAAGTGACATGTTTCGCTTGCAAGAGTGCATATTTCGCTTGGCTTTGGAAATTACGTATTTCGCTTCAAACTATACACATTTTGCTGGAACTCATGCTTGCATGTTTTGCTTTAAACATATTCCGCTTGAACTGACCACTGCATGTTTCGCTTGATAAACATATTCCGCTTGAACTCAAATCTGCATATTTCGCTTGAAATCAAAGTTGCATATTTCGCTTGAATTTCAAAAATTTTGGCAGAGTTTCGTTTTAGTTTAATGTAATATTTCACTTAACTTCAGACCTGCATATTTCGCTTAACAAACGTACATATTTCGCTTGAAAATTTCCTGCATATTTCGCTTAGCATACATATTCCGCTTTGGCTTGTGTTACATATTCCGCTCGAGGTCACTTTCGGGTTAGGACCACTTAACTAACAAACAAAGTGTCCTTGTCTTGTGAAGCAAAATTTGTGGATCTTGGTCTCCCTTGTATGACCGGTTGGGACCACAAAAAGGATAAGAAAATCTCAAATAAGCTTCGAAAATAAGCAACCGAAATAAGCTTGAAAATAAGCTCGAAATTTAGCAAAATAAGCTCGGAAATTTTGAAAAAAGGAAAAACGAAGTAACAAGATTAGTGACAATAGAAGATGTAGACCAAGTATAGCAAGATGTAAACAAGCAAAACAAATCAATAAACCCAAAAATTTTTTTGAGCCGTGAACTTATTTGCAAACATAAGCCACGAAATTTGAGCTTATAACCAAAAATGAAACATAAGAAGGTGTAGAACGACTAGAGCAAGGAAAGTAAGAGCCAAACAAACCAATAAGCTAAAAAAAGTATCAGCCGTGAGCTTATACGATGAAATAAGCCACGAATTTTGGGTTTTAACCACAAATGAAAAATAAGCTTCAAGATAAGCTAGAAAAAACGAAGACCAAAGAGAGAATAAGCTTAACACATCAATAAGCCCCTAATTTGTTTTTGTGCCGTGAGCTTATTTGACAAATAAGCTATGAAATTTTTTTGAATTGAGCTTATTAAACCACAAAACAACCACTATCTACCCGAGGCTCTTGATAACAAATGTCGGATCCTAAATAATCACCTCACTTCATAATTATGAACAAAAAAAGTAAGAAGGAGATGAGAAGAATTGTAGAGAGAGAAAGTAAAGAGGGAAAGTGAGAGAATGAGATGTTTACTTGCAAATGTGAAAAAATTACAAATGACCAACCCCCTCACTTTCCTTGAGGAGGTATATATGTATCAAAACTAAAAGGCTTTCATGCCTTTAGTAATTCTACAGGACGGGCTAGGGATTACTTGGGCTTTCACCCGATACACGTGACCGGTTAGCTTACATTTAAGAGCCTATTTACCCGTCTAGCCTATTACAACGTATATTAATTAATGACCGAGACGTAATATAATTAATGAACGAACTTCCATTGTTCGACTCAATATTTTGAGGCTAACAATCTCCCCCGAAGTGAGTTCATTGTGACACTCCTTCGTGAGATCAATGAGATTGCTTTTTTCGTTAAGCTCTTGTCTTTGTCTTGGTCTTTATCTTGTTGTAGGCTTGTTCCTTCATGCTTTGTGATCTTTGATCTTTAGCCTTTGTCATTGTCTTTTGACTTGAATACACTGGAATCGAGGTTCAACACTTCAGAGATACACTACTCCAACACCTGGGTAATGTTAAGAAGTCCGTTGCTGAAAGAACACGTCATAAAAGACAGTATGAAAGAAGGGTGAATAAAAGACAGATGCAGACGCAAGAGAGTAAGATTGATACGGGTAAAGCATTGGATGCTGATTTGGTTGACACACGATAAGCATTAGGACAGACTCAACAGTGCAAGATGACAACAGCAGGTCAGGGAATGATACAGATGCTGATGATGCAGATATCAGACCCATATATGACGAAGAGCCAATGGCTGAGGTACAATTGACTGCTGGATGTAATATCTTTGCTATCGGACAACAGCATACTGAGCAACCTGAAATCATTAATGTTTTTGAGGTAGGGTAGACCGTATCCTGATAACATGTCAAGTTAAAAGTCTTTTTTTTTATTCTATGCTTGATTCCATCACTGATATCCAGACAATGATTACTCAGACAATCACACGAGTTTGAAAATATTTTTGCTCAAAGAGACAGTTGCCCAATTTCAAAAAGATTTTTCAAGAATGGAAGCACATTGCATTGCTCTCGAACTTAAATATCAAAATCAATCTTTAAAATCAGGGCAACATGGTCAAATTTTGAAACAAACAAGTAATAAAGCCAAGATTGAAAAGGAAATTGATGTACTTGAAACAATGAACATCGAATTAGAACATAGTGTGGCTACATTACGTAAGGAAAATGAGACTTTGAAACAGCATTACAAAGATTTGTATGATTCTATTAAAATCACGAGATCTTGAAGACTACAGAACTGACAAACATTCTTGCTTGCTAATAATGCTGAATTAAAAGCTCAGATTCAGAAAAGGTTTTTTGCCAAATGCTGCTTTAAAAATGAATTAAGGAGTTAAAAGAATTAGTGTAGATACTATGTTTGATAAAACATCAGTCCTTGGGGAAACGGTGTTACCATCACTAGAAAACCAATCGTTGATTTAGATAAAGAATGCGTTAAATCTGAAAGGCCTCAAATGTCAAAACAACGGGTTTCCTCCCAAGTTGATGTGAATAAGAATTTGTCAAAACCAGTCACTCAACATTATTTGCCTAAGAAATACAGATCCGCATCTTGCAAAACCTGATCTCGTGCTTGCATCTAGCTCATCTAGGAGAGGAAATAGTTCTAAGAACAGCCAAGATTTAGTTCAATTGAATGGTTCATAATCACTATCTAGATGAAGCTAGGAAAAAGACACAAGAAAGAGATAGGAACTCAAAAACTAGTATGATGACTATCTGCTAGATTTCAATGCATTGCTAATGTAGCCAAACCAAAACCTAGGAGCAACAATCAAACATCTAGGAGTTTGCCTGTATCTAAGAGTACTACGTGTTTACGATAACGGCTGTGCCCAAAGCAGATCACTCTAAGAGTTCTAGTTCTTTCTCAGATTCCAAACAATTTGTTTGTTCTACATGTCATAAGTGTGTCTTTAATGCAAATCATGATGCTTGTATAACAAAACTCCTGAAGGAAGTAAATTCACGTGCTAAGATTCAATCCCATAAGACCAGAAACAATAACAAACCCGTAGATCAAAAGAGTCATACTCAGAAACCTGGTAGGCAGATCTTTACAGGACATAGGTTTTCTTAATAAGACTTTCGCTGTGTATGAGAAAACATATCCTAGATCGGATCTTGGTGGAAACCCTCGGGTTAGAATTTTCAAATATGTTGGTTCTTAGAGTGGATTCCTACAGAATGTTATTTGACTCTTGCACATGCATAAGGTTGACAGTGAACCCCCACATGGTCAAATGTTGTTATCCCTAATATTCATGATTGCAACAAACTCTTGATGTCAGTGCATGTACTTACTAACTTACAGTGAGGTACATCTTTCAATTCCTAAAAGAAGAACTCGGAGTTTGGTTGCTAAAAAGACTGATTTCTCATAAACCAGGGCTTCAAGGAATCTAACCTAATGACAAGAGTAACGACCGTCTGTTCACAACTGTTCATGGCCTCGAACTCAATGTCAAACGACGTTTGAACAAAACGGTTCAAGCCTCGCACCAAAATGTCAACAGAAGTTCATCAAGCAGCTGAGACAGTACAACGTCAAATGAGCTGGATTTGCTATTCGGTCCTTTGTTCGACGAATATTTCAATGGAGAAAATCAAGTTGTTTTACAAGTCTTCCGCTGTTCACTTACTATGATGCATCAAAAAAACGACAACAACAACTGATTCCAAACGTTCATCCACTTCAACTATATGCTACAAACTATCTCTGCTAATGGAAACTTCGATTTGTAAATATTTTTATTATCTCTTTATTTTTTATTTATTAAAAAAATTTGAAAAAGAAAATACAAAATTTAATTAAAACCAAACAAAAAGAAAATAGAAAAATATAAAACTAAGAAAAAACAAAAATATAAATCAAAAAAAAGTTCAAAAAGTACAAAAAATCTTATGTCATGTCTCTTGGAATCGATAACATTTACGTACCTAGAAATGTTGATTAACATCGACACGGGCGTGTAAATGAAGTTCGAGCGAGAGTTTCAAATGCTTTCAAAACATGTCATTTCTCAATGACTTATGTACATTTCAGTACATAACTCGGTCCCGAATGTAATAGGGAAGTGTACGCTTCAGTGCGCTTACTCTAAAATAGAAGAGAAGTCTTCTATCATGTTTTTAAAATCGTTGAACATAATTTTTCAAAAAGAACTTTCAATGTCAAAATGTCTTACATATAATTTGTGGTATTTTTCCATAAAAAAGTGGTATTTGTTAAAATTGTGTGTTCAACACTCCCTTCCTCGAATAATTTTCAAAGAATTGTAGTTCGTAGAATGTCATTTTATGTGAATCAATTTCTGAGGGGGAGCTTTTTAAAACAAAGCCTTTTAATGTGTCGGATACATCTCATAAATGTCAATTTTATGTATCCAAACACATTCTGTGAAATTAAAATGTGGAAACTTATAATGTCAATTATTAATATACACTGTTCACTAAGGCATCTCACTCCGTCTTCAACATTTTGTGGTGTCATATCAATTTTTCATTCTAATGTCAAGTTTTAATAAATATTGGTATCCCACATATACTGTTGAAGGGGAGCTATCGAAATCTGAATTCATGCTATATCGTGGTATAATTTTTCTCCCCATGGAATTTTTCATGTCAAAATTTTAATCAATTGGTATTTCAAATACTAAGTGTTTTATTATTTAAAATAAGGGGAGAAAATGTGATTAAAATATGTTAGAGACGAATGTGATCTTTAAGACTCTAAGTGCAACTCTTTCCTTCATGTGCTAAACAATTGAATACGGTGCCATGTGTAGGGGGAGTATTTGAAAATAACAATGTCAGAAAATGGTTTTATGGTTCGATCTCATACCCAACAACCTATTAATTTCACGACGATTCTGAAGTCATAAGGTGGTTAGGTTAGGTATAAGTCCTACGATCCAACCAGAACCGGAGGGATCTACCCAAGGACACTCCATAGTTAGAAATAGCAGTCCTTAGGTATGATTGGAGAAGAATGTGTATAAGGGAAGAATGCCGACTAAGATTGAGCTAACACTGGAACAATCACAACAAGGTGTTAGTAATGTGTCTTGGTAAGCATGAGTGGTTGAAGAATGAAAAAGAAATGTATGGGATAAGGTGAAAAGAAAAAAAGCCTCCTTACACCTTAGGCGAAAAACCGGGTCAATTACATACTCTATCAAAATCACAAAGATGATGTTTGGTATTGAAGAAAGTCGTCATGGACCCAGTGATGCAATGCACAACCCTTCCCAGCCATTCGGGTTTCTCTCAAAAGAAACTTGTCTCATTTGTCACGGAGATACACACGTTATCTATTGACATCCCACTCCAAGATTGTTGATATTGAATAGGTGGCAGTGTGCTCTAGTCTCCGATTACTAAAACCAAGTGACATTATCACGAGTCTAGAGCCAGAAGAGATCAAAGTAAAATCTCATTAGGGACACAATGGTCAAAATACTATTGTTGAACACCTTAAAGTTACATGTTGTAACAAAGAGTCCTAGCATGATCTTTTAGATCTTGCCTGAACATCGAGTGATACTTAAAGTTATTTATAGTGAAGATGGAAATCCTGCTTGAGCCAACATCAAACAAGCTCTTGGTAGGTGACTTGCAAGATTCTATATGAATCAAGCTTGTGCTAACTGGATATCGATTTTGGTCCAGTAAATGAATTGACGACATGGTCGAGCTGATTGACAAGCAGATGCGTGAAAGAATGATCATTCGGAATCTCGAAAGATTGGTTGGTGCTCGGGAACTAGAGATGGACTACAAGCTAATGACGTGTACCACATGATCGTCATGTCTAATCTCAAAATCTTATCTTGTGAATATTATGAATATGTAGTATAGACTTATAATAGTAGGCAATAAAAATATTTGAGTACGATTTTTTATAGAATTTTTCAATAAATTCAAAAAAAATCAAATTAACGTACTCAACACTATATATATAATACCCTCATAAATTGAGGGGAGCATTAAAAATGTTCCTAATACGGCTTGTTAATAATTGGACCATTTTTTCCCTGAAACCATTAATATTTGAATCAATTGATATTCAAAATATCAAGAGATTTGACATTTTTAATAAGGGGAGAAAATGTGATTAAAATATATGGCTAAAGATGTAATTTGAAGGACTCAAGTGCAAGCTTCACCCGTCATGTGCTAAACATTTTTGAATATCGATGCACATGTTGAGGGGGAGCATTAAAAATGGTTTTAAGGCTGAGAACAATACCAAAAGACCGACCATGTCTGTAATTAATTAAAGTTATAAGGTGGTTAAGATTAGGTATTCATTCCCATGATCCAGCCAGAACCGGAGGGATCTACCCAGGAACATTCCATTAGTTAGAATAGAAGTCCATAGGTATGATAAAAAGGAGAAAAAATAAGAAAGAGAATAGTGCCGACTAAGATGGAGCTAGTACTGGAACAAGCTGTTAGCCTTAATTATATTAAGTCAAACATGAATGTTATCGGTCTTACAAAGTCAAACTAGGTCTTGTATTGTAATAGGCTAGTCGGGTTCAACGGGCTTGGTTTGTAATCTAATATTGTCCGTGTTGCGGGCTCAAAGCCCAAGTTTAGCCAAGCCCGGCCCAAGTAGAAAAGCCCACATGCCACTTATGGCTCAAGGGTATAAAAGGACCCTCTCCACACATGGAGAGGGTGTTGGTTACCATTTGCATAGTTTGTGTGTGTGTGTAATCTTCCATCTCTAGTTTTCTCTCTAATAAATCTTCCAACTTTTCTCTTCTCTTTTCTACTATTTTGCTTATTGGTATAGCTTAATGTTGTGAAATGGATTAAGCTTTTGGGATAACATTTGGTATCATTCGCCACGGGTGGGTTTAGTTTTTCTTTTGATTTCGTTGTGGGTATTTCGGTGTGGTTTCGTCGTGGTTTAGTGCTTGTAGTTCCTTGGCTTCAAAAGCGTCTATTTGTGGTTCTTTTGGTTGCTGTGCAAAACGCAAGGACGGAAAGAAGCAAAGAATCGAGCAACGTACTTGTTTGGACCGAACGAGTTCTTGGTGTCTCAACCGAACGAGCAAAATTCTCTTTTGAGACCGAACGAGTTTACTCCTTCAAGGACCGAACGAGCTTACTCCTTCAAGGACCGAACGAGCTTACTCCTTCAAGGACCGAACGAGTTTATTTCTATTTGGACCGAACGAGTGTATTTCTGTTTGGACCGAACGAGTAATTTTCCTTTGAGGATCGAATTAGTGAGGATCGAACTAGTGAGGATCGAATTAGTGAGGATCGAACTAGTGAGGATCGAATTAGTGAGGATCGAACTAGTGAGGATCGAATCAGTGAGGATCGAACTAGTGAGGATCGAACTAGTGAGGATCGAACTAGTGAGGATCGAACTATTGAGGATCGAATTAGTGAGGATCGAACTAGTGAGGATCGAATTAGTGAGGATCGAACTAGTGAAGATCAAATTAGTGAGGATCGAACTAGTGAGGATCAAATTAGCTAAGGACCGAACTAGTAACTTCTTTGAGAACCGAACCAAGTGAACCGATCTAGCTAAGGACCGAACTAGTAACCTCTTTGAGAACCGAACCAAGTGAACCGATCTAGCTAAGGACCGAACTAGTAAATTCATTGAGAACCGAACCAGTGAACCGATCTAGCTAAGGACCGAACTAGTAAATTCATTGAGAACCGAACCAGTGCACCGAA
>BQNB010168154.1:0-12219 GCA_026074375.1 Tanacetum coccineum
CCCCCGAGTCTTGCCTATACTACTACTACAACGATTAGGTGCTCTGCCTAGGGAGTTGTAAAACTTCGTGTAGAAGTCCTACGACGATCGCATCAAGTTTTTGGCGCTGCCGCGTGGGAAATAGTTAGGTTTTGATCATAGTTTAGCTTAGTTCTGCTCGCTTAAATCCTTTCAAGTGAAACTTTAATTTCCGTTCATTAGCTTTCTTGTAATCTATCTTTTCATTGACTATTCCGTTCTTCATCATGGAGAATGCGAATCCATCATCGATCTTAGGATCTCTTTCTCAGGAACCCTCTATCACTATCCACGCTAAGTTTACGGCCCGAATAAACAAGCTTTTAGAAATGAGGCAAACTATTAATTCTCTCATCTTCAAAACCATTAATGAATCAACCAACCAATCGCCTGACTCTGAGATTTTTTGCCCTGATGAAAGAATTAAGGAACTTGAATTAAGAACGAAACGAAGAAACAATTTTGAGGAAGAATTGTTCAAAGATAGGTTCCCTACTGAAGAAGAATTAGCTTACCATAAGGAACTGTTAGGAGAATCTCAATCCCCTTTCTCTACCCTAGAACCCAAAATTAAAAGAGGCAACCCCTGGAGCTTAAAAATCCCTTGTGTAATTGGCACCGTTTACACGGGCCATGCATACATTGATCTGCAATCTCCTATTAGCGTCATGTCTCGTGCCCACTACAACAAGATAAGAGAAAAATCCTTTCAAGCACGTAGAAACCCGTACCAACCATATAAGTTTTGCAACTTCGTTGGAAGAGCTAAAAATGTACATATATTTATTGGAAGCTTCATTTATGTTGTGGACTTTATGATTTTAGAAGATTTGGGCAGCATAATTGACAGCGGGCCAGGATAAGTAGTCTTTGGAAAACCCTTTGTGCATACATCTAAACTCAGTCATGATGAATCTCTAGGATTAATCTGGTTTGCCCAGAAAGACGACAAGGTTGTGTTTAGGATGCCCCAAAGAACAAAAGAATTAGATCTATTATCCTCTCTGGAAAAATATAAGTTTGAGGCGTTCTTTGTGGAGAGCTTAAAGGTTAGGAAAAAAGGATTTAAACACGTCCTTGAAAAGAGAAAAGAATATTATAAAGCTTGCATGAACCTTGGACGTACCTATAAAAGAGATAGAGAGACGATTGAAAAACTCAAAACCTACCACATAAGTATCACCAAGCTTAAGGAGTAAATGGACTTTGAGTCTAGCTACAAGACTCATAAACAAAGAAAAGCGCTTTTTGGGAGGCAACCCAATATTTATTTTTATCGCATATTAGGAATGTCTTGTGTGTTTTAATTCTTTATAGTTTGTTTATTATGTTTGAATTAGTTTGTAATCATGCTTTGTTTGTTTGTAACTTCGTCTTATTTACAATCAAAAGTATTTTGCAACAAGATAAGTATAGGGGAATTTATCCGGTTTTTAGAGCCAAATTCAAACATGCAAAATAAATTGTTTAGATTAATTCGCGTCAGTTTTGAGTCATATGATTGAATTGCCAATTCTCAGGTTATATGCAGCTACTTGTACAGGAACTAACTTATGGAATCAAGTGCAGAAAATTTTTCATCAAAAACAAAAATTTCGTTTTCACAGAACGTGGAGACGGCGTCACGATTTACACGCGACGCCTTCACCACGACACCTGTGACGGCGTCAGGATTTTCCTGACGGCGTCAAACTCCCAGGTCTAGAAAACTTAGAGTTTTTTATTATTTTTTAGAATAAAACTTGCATAACATTTAAAATATGTACTCTTGTGTTATAAACCTGCAAAACCCATGAGATTAACAATTCACTCATCCTATCTTTACTGCTTTATAGAGTCAACCCTAATTTCATATTGTATATTTGTAAATCGCACATTTTATGCTTGGTATAGTTATCTTTGTCTTTGATAACATGTTATATTTGACGAGAAGAAGCTTGGAAGTTCTTAGGAAGTTTCATTGGATGATTCTTGGATGACGATTTAACCAGTTATCGCATGTTTCTTCTCTATTATTGAGCAAACCAGGGGAGTACTAGTTTCTTTTCCCTTGTTTTCTTTTCCCTTAATTCGTTTTTACGGGTACTTCTATAGAACATTGAGGACAATGTTCAACTTAAGTGTAGGGGAAAAATAAGACTTAGAAACTATTCTTTCATTTGTCATTTGCTTTGTCCTTAAAATGATGGGTAATATACCGAAACATAGCATAAGAGGTGATTTTTACCCAAATTTAAATTTTTTATGACGCATACCAACGAAAACCAAGTATTAATAGCGTCTCATGGATAGGAATTTATATGACTAGCACAATAACCCTCAGAATTCCACCCCAAAAATGTGAGGTTCGCCTTTAGATCTTTAGGAATCCAGGTATCTGTTATTGATACCCAAGATAGTTTATACATTTAGCCTTCTCGAGTTAAGAAGTAAGCAATCATGTGTATCTATTCTGTCGTTACGGATGTGTATATGTGGTTTTGTCGCCTTTTCTAGAGCATTGAGATCGGTATTAACTTATATGACTATACTGGTATTATATTAAATTCTAGAACTTGTTTTTGTGACGCATCCCGATACCGCATAGTAAGTATTAGGATTTGCTTAATAAGAGGCATTGGGATTAACCTATGTTTTAAACCTGTAATTGTTATAATGGTCACATCGATCATATAACTATCCCACACCCTTGCCATGCACTCATCTTTAGTGCAGAATACCCCTAGTACAACCCTCCGAGCCTATCCTTTTTCACGGTTCTCATAATTTTCTGGTTAAGCCAGACTATTAATGAAGAGCATTATTACCCTTAAACCAATCGTTACACCCAAATTGCCTTAGCCTACCTTGTATGTACTCATTTTTAGTACATTATTGTTTTAACCTAAGTTAATTATTTGAGTACACGGTTGCTAAGTCCTTATCCTTGTAAATACTGTTTTAGGACGATTGAGATTCATGGTAGTATTTATTTTGCGAAAGAGTATGGAAGAAAAGTTAAGTCAATACCCCCATATATTTGTTAGATGATCTCCATGTTATTTTGATCCACCTCAAATCGGGTCATTAGTTATATTGTAAATATCGAGCATGTAAAAGCTTAAGTGTAGGGGTACGTGTTATAAACCCCATGTATGATGTATTATGTTATTTAAAAAAAAGAAAAAGAGATTGATGTAAAGTTTTGTAGAGTTTGTATATCTTCGTCTGAGTCTTGGCTTAGCAACCAAACCAAAGTGTATTCGTGTAAATAATTAGCTAATACTTCCACTCCAAATTCACCCAAATGTATCCTATCCGTTTCCGTTTCTGTTTCCATTATATGTTATCTTACACCTACACCCCACAACCATTTGAAAAGACCTCTTAGATAGTAATGAAAAATACTTGCACCCAGTGATGGAGGTTTGATCCTTTACCAAGCCTATGGTCATTTATATGCTATGACAGGTAATGAGTGTTGATTTTTTGTTTCTCCCATTATGTTATAATTTATTATACAACCGAGTGAAAGAGAGAATTCCAAACACTTATGTGAGGTGCTAGTATATATTTTTCGTGCTTTTAATTACGAGGTCTAGAAGGTTGTGTTATAAAATACTTTTAAAAAGTAGGTAAAATGACCCTCATATTGCTATTGTCTAGATAGAAAAGCCCATTTGCTTGAGGATAAGTAAATCCCAAGTGTAGAGGTATTTGATGAGGTGTTATTTTATACACTTTTTCAGGGTCGTTTAACCCTCTAAATCGTGCATTTATGCCCAAAATAGGTTCTTAATCGTTCCTTTTCATGTATTTAGCATTTGGAAGGCATTTTGAGGAAATATACGTGACTTGGGCTCATTTGGAGAAGAAACAAACAAGACTACGGACCAACACCAAGACTCTACAATATTTTTGCTCACAGAACCTGGAGATGGCGTCACCAGTTCTACACGACGCCATCACAACCCACCTAATGAAGGCGTCACAGCCTTTCTTGACGACATCAGCTCGCACCGACTAGCACGCAGATCTAGAAGATTCTACTCATGACGGCGTCATGATTAAAACGCGACGTCGTCGCAACGATATTCTTATAAATACAAACTTGAAATTAGGGTTTTAGGTGTGTAACTTTAGAGTAAAAAAGGGGGACGAACCCTAGTTCGTTTGGCAGCTTATTAGGATGATTTTAAGGCTTCAAAACCCTATTGTAACTCCTTCAATTCATGTTTTAATCAACTAAGACTATCTTAATCATTTAATATGTCTTGTTTGATTCTTTATTGTTCTTGCCTTTATCTTAAACACTTGGCTTAAAGCCCTTCTTTGTGTTCATTTATGATTGTATGAAACCTAGAATGTAGATCTTAGTGGTGTTGCTTCTTGTGATGAATATGCATGTTAGACTTTAGAAAACCAACTTTTGTCTGTATCGCTATTAATATGTCTAAGGAAACATGATTGTGTAGAAAGGATACCATCAGGTAACAGTCTTCATACTACCTTGCCCCTTAATATGGTTGATCCACTTTTAATATATTTCAAATGCATTTAATATACTCTTGGAGGCCGGGTAATAGTCTTCATACTACCATACTTTGTGTTTTGCCTCAACGGAATATTAAATAGACGGCAGGTTCGTGTAATGTGTTTATGACTTAGGAAATAGTTACATAGATTATCACAAGTGTGACAAAGCAACAAAACTAGGAGAAGAAATCTAGGGCGTAATACATGATTAAATGAATACAATCTCTTTATTATATTGTTATCACCAGTAGCGTAGTTTATTATTTAGCTTAATAGCTAAAACCAACCAAACCTCTCAAACACATGATTTACTGCTTTCTTATAAATATAAAAATACAAAAATAATCTTTTTTCAACCCCTAGAATTCTATTAAACCGTGATCAAGCCTTCCTAACCTATTCCTTTAGAGAACTATATCAACCTCCTAGTCTTGTCTATACTACTACAACGGTTAGGTACTCTGCCTAGGGAGTTGTAAAACTTCTTGTAGAAGTCCCTTACGACAACCGCATCAAGTGTTTGGCACCGCTGCGTGGGGAGTAGTTAGGTTTAGATCACAGTTTAGCTTAGTTCTACTTGCTTGAATCCTTTCAAGCAAGAATTTAATTTTCGCATATTAGATTTCTCGTAGTCTATCTTTTCTTCGTGTTAATTGTGTCGTAACCCATTCTCGTCAACCACCATGGGAGACGAGAATCCTATCCGCACACTTGGAGACCACTCTAAACCTAGCCACGAGGGTTACAGGAATACCATTGAGCTCCTCGTAGGGAACAACGTGGTACCTCTTCGATCCGACACCATCCAGTTGGTGCAAAACAGATGCTCATTCCATGGACTTCGATCCGAGGATTCAAACCAACACCTCAAGGATTTCCTTAAACTTATGGACTCATTTGACTTTGACAGTAAAAACAGGGCAAGAACGCTCCTGCGTTTGTTCCAATTTTCCCTTCGCGGTCAAAGTAGCAACTGGCTTAAACGTCTTCCAGCAGGATCCATCACCACATGGGAGGATCTTACCACTCGTTTCCTTGCTCAATTCTTTCCACCAGGAAGGACCGCCAAACTCTGCAGTGATATCCTGATGTTCTAACAACATCATAGAGAATCTCTATCTGAAGCATGGACTTGTTTCAAGGACTTTTTACAAAAAGTCCCTCATCATGGCATAGACCTTTGGCTCCAAGTCTAAATTTTTTATGACCATGTCAATCCTGTCACAAGACGAACCATTGACCAATCGCCCGTTGTTAAGCTTCGTGACCGAAACGCCAAAGAATCCTGGGCATTATTATAGGAGCTCGCAATCTACGATAACGAAAGTTAGAATGACCCAAGGGATTTCGCTAAGCCGGTCAAGGAAATCGCTTTGCCTCAAGATGTCCCGAGTATATCCGACCGTCGTCTAATCGAGCTTGAAAATCAAGTCCAATGCTTGATGGAAGCTCATCTTGCTCCGACACAACCTAATCAAGTGAACAAAGTCACTACCTCATATGAGATCTGCAGTGGTCCCCACGACACTCAGTATTGCATAGAAGATCCCAAACAAGCCTTTGTTGAATACGCATCCTCGCGCACTGATGAAGCGAGAGGTAAGTGGTATACTTTTAAGCCCAAGCAAAACAATCTTGGTGACACCTATAATCCATCATGGAGAAGTCACCCAAACCTTAGGTGGAGACAACCCCAAAACTCTCAAAATAATTTTTCAAACCCACCTAACCAGTTCCAACCCAACGGTTCAATCCTGAACCGTTCCTTCAACAACCGTCCTCAAAGCTTTAACAATCAAACAAATCTAGAAGGACTAATATCCAGCTTCATGGCATCTCAAGACGCTAGACTATCCAAGTTTGAAGTCGATTTTAAATAACAGCAAAGCGAGATGACCAACAAAATCGACATAGTGTTGAAGGCCATCACTGATCGAATAACAGGAGTGCTACCTAACGATACGGTTAAGAACCTAAAACTGAGTACTTCTCCAGTTTTGTTTGCTCGTTCTTACCTAACAATTGATCCCCAATGCTTATCTCACCCCTCCGACTCAATCAATGCTATCAAGGTACATTTCAAGGAGCCAACCATTTCCCAAACAAGCCTTCAGTGACCCAGGATAGAGATCAAAACGAAACAATCGGACCCGAACCAACTCTTGAAGATGAATTCCAGGATTTGCATATTAACCTACCGGTTCTCAAAGTCTTAGCTCACGATCCAATCTGTGTTGGACAAATATGTAGAGAGCTTAAAACTAGGCAAAGTGGATCATCATTTGTCCAAAGAAAAGAACCTGCAAAGATGGAAGACCCCAGACTATTTACTCTACCTTGTAGACTATGGGACTCAAAACCTTTCGACACCTTGGCTGATGTAGGATCATGAGTAAATATAATCCCACTCTACCTCTTTAAAAAGAGTAACATCAGACTATTAGAAGAGACTGACCATGTCTTTGGATTGGCTGACGAAACCAAATCCTGCCCTATTAGAATTGTTAAAGACGTAGAAGTCTACATATGAAAATTAAAACTATTAAATGACTTCTACGTGATCGATATGAAGAAGGACCCTGAAAACCCTTTGCCAGTAGGAAGAGGATTCCTAGCTGCCGTCAACGCGGTTATAGATTATAGGATGGGCAAAATAACAATAGGAGAAGAAATCACTAGGTGGGTATTCAGAGTAAAAGGAGTCGACTTAAGAGAGGAGGAAGCACCATATTAGACCACACTTGGAAAAAGGGAATCATACAAACCACGACCTCGCTCGGATAGAGTAGGTGCACGAACCCCTTATTATGCTAGGAAGACTTCTTAGACAGCTATTTACCGGGAGAATGGGAAATTGCTAGAGATGCCGAGCTCAACCCTTTTAAGGATACTTTAGTGTTTAGGAGGATGGTATAATTTTTAGGAGCCATACCCATTAACCTTAGGAGTAATATGTGAGAATCGGAGGACCTAATTAAAAACCCGATTAACTAGGACAAACCACCCAAAAATGGAGATGGAGCATGGCACGCCGAGATTAGACGGATCGATCATGACGGAGAGGAGTTTACCAAAACCCTACAATCGATCCCCACCACTAGGAAGATCTCCAAAAGAGAAAGTCCAAGGGAAATCATCGACTTGGACCACTTCTACGACACTTAACGTGTGACTTCGAGTCTAGCTACAAGACTCGTAAATAAAGAAAAATGCTTTTTGAGAGGCAACCCAATATTTACTTTTCCCGCATATTAAGAATGTCTTGTGTTTTAATTCTTTATCATTTATTTTATTTTGTTTGAATTATTTTATAATCATGCTTTGTTTGTTTGTAACTTCGTTTTATTTGCAATCAAAGGTATTTTGCAACAAAATAAGTGTAGGAGAAATATCCGGTTTTTAGAACCAAATTCAAACATTTGAAGTAAATTGTTTAGATTAATTCGCGTCAGTTTCGAGTCATATGATTGAATTGTTAATTCTCAAGTTTTTATGCAGCATTTTGTACAGGAAAATAACTTATAAGAATTAGTGCATGAAATTTTTCATCAAAAACAAAATATAAGTTTTCACAGAATGTGGAGACGGCGTCACGGTTTACACGCGACGCCGTCACCATGACAATTGTGACGGGGTCAGGATAATCCTGACGGTGTTAAACGCCCAGTTACAGGAAAACTCAAAAATTTTAAGTATTTTTGAAAATAAAACTTGTACAACACTTAAGAACGTTGTAATTCTTTTAAAAACCTGCAAAACCATGAGTTTAACAATTCTCTCATCCTATCTTTACTGCTTTATAGAGTCAAGTCGAAACATAAAATCTGTTATGTCTATATATTATCTTATCCTATGGATTTTAATGCTTTGGGTAGTTTGTATATCGCACATTTTATGCTTGGTATAGTTGTCTTTGTCTTTGATTACAGGTTATATTTGATGAGAAGAAGCTTGGAAATTCTTAGAAAGTTTCATTGTATGATTCTTGGAGGACGATTTAATCAGGTATCACATGTTTCTTCTCTATTATTGAGCAAACCAGGGGAGTACTAGTTTCTTTTACTTGTTTTATTTTCCCTTTAATTTGTTCTTACGGGTACTTCTATAAAACATTGAGGACAATGTTCAACTTAAGTGTAGGAGGGAAAATAAGCTTTAGAAACTATTCTTTCATTTTTCATTTGTTTTGTCTTTAAAATGATGGATAATATATCGAAACATAGCATAAAAATGTAATTTTGACCAAAATTTAATTTTTTTTATGACACATACCGATGAAAACCGAGTATTATTAGCGTCTCATGGATAGAAATTTATATGACTAGCACAAAAACCCTCAGAATTCCACCCTAAAATGTGATGTTCGCCTTTAGATCTTTAGAAATTCGGGTATCCATTATTGATACCTAAGATGGTTCCACCTTTAGCAATTTCGAGTAAAGGTTCGAATGCAGACATATGTGTCTATTCCGTCATTAGGGATGTGTAGGTATGGTATTTCTCACCTTTTCTGGAACATTAAGATCGGTTCAAAGAATCATATGAGTGTACCGATAGTATATTAAATTCTAGAACTTGTTTTTGTGATGCATTCCGAGACCACATAGTAAGTATTAGGATTTGCTTAATAAGAGGCATTAGGATTAGCCTATGTTTTTAAATCTGTAATTGTTATGATGGTCACACTAACCATATAACTATCCCACACCCTTGCCATGCACTCATCTTTAGTGCAGGATACCCCTAGTACAACCCTCCAAACCTATCCTTTTTTATGGTTCTCGTAATTTTTTGGTGGATTCTAGATTATTAATGAAGAACATTATCACCCTTAAACCAATCGTTACACCTAAATCACCTTAGCCTACCTTGTATGTACTCACTTTTAGTACATTATTGTTTTAACCCAAGTTAATTATTTGAGTACACGGTTGCTAAATCCTTATCATTGTAAATATTTTTTTTGGATGATTGGGATTCACGATAGTATTTATTTCGCTAAAGAATGGGGAATAAAAGTTAAGTCAATACCCCTATATATTTGTTAGATGATCTTCATGTTATTTTGATCCACCTCAATACGGGTTATTAGTTAGATTGTAAATATCGAGTATGTAAAAGCTCAAGTGTAGGGGTACGTGTTATAAACCCCAAGTTATGATGTACTATGTTATTTAAAAAAAGAAAAAGAAAGATATTGATGTAGAGTTGTGTAGAGTTTGTATATCTTCGTCCGAGTCTTAGCTTAGCTACCAAACCAGCATGTATTCGTGTAACTAATTAGCTAACCCTTCCACTCCAAATTCACCCAAATCCACCCAAATATATCACATCCGTTTTCGTTTCCATTATATGTTAATCTTCACCTACACCTCATAACCCTTTAAAAAAAGGGTTTTTGGCTTTAAATAGCCACGTACTTTCTCAAATGTACTCATATGGTACGTGTACTAAATTTATTGCCCATATCATACACGAACTTTGCATTTCGTGTCAATATGGTACGTAAACTGAATTTTCCACCTGTTTAACAGGCTAAACGCTTATGTGGCATCCTAACACTATTCATCATCTTCTCAAATGTACCCATATGGTACGTGTACTAAATTTAGAATTTTTTTGCAAAACTTTTAAAAAATATTTCGTACTTTTTAAAACGTAAAATTGTATAAAATCGTTAATTTTTTTTTGAATTTTTTTATTTTTTTCAAAGGAAAACGTTTAGTTTTTTTTTATATTTTAGATTTTTCTTAACTTTAAAAAACTGTTTTAACTTTTAAAATTAAAAAAAATGTTTTTATTTTTTCGAAGAAAACGGTAAAAATGTTTTAATTTTTTAAAATTTTCTTAACTTTAAAAATAATTCCGTAAAAAAAAAATTCGATTATTTAAAAAAAAAAATTACTTTTTTCGAAATAATGAAAAAAAAATATATTTAAAAAGTTAAAAAAAAATTTCCTAAAAAAGTAACCAGTTTTACAAGTAGCCGGTAATAAATGTACCATATTGACACGAAATGTAAAGTTCATGTACCATATGGATAATAAATTTAGTACACGTACCATATGGGTATATTTGGAAAAATACGTGGCTATTTAAAGCCAAAAACCCTTAAAAAAAAACTCTTAGATAGTAATGAATAATGCTTGCACCTATCGGTGAAGGTTTGATCCTTTACCAAGCCTATGGTAATTTATATGTTATGACAGGCAACGAGTGTTGATTTTTCGTTTCCCTTATTATGTTATAATTTATTATACAACCGAGTGAAAGAGAGAATCCCAAACACTTATGTGAGGTGCTAGTATGTACTTTCTGTGCTTTTAATTACAAATTCTAAAAGGTTGTGTTGTAAAATACTTTTAAAGAGTATGTTAAATGACCCTCATATTGCTATTGTCTAGGTAGAAAAGCCCATTTGCTTGAGGACAATCAAATCCCAAGTGTAGGGGTATTTGATGAGGTGTCATTTTCTACATTTTTTTGGGTCGTTTAACCCCCTAAATCGTGTATTTATGTCCAAAATAGGTACTTAATCGTTCCTTTTCAGGTATTTAGCATTTGGAAGGCATTTGGAGGAAATACACGCGACTTGGGCTCATTTGGAGAAGAAACGGACAAGACTACATACCAACACCAAGACTCTTAAAGGTTTGTGCTCACAGAGCCTGAAGACGGCTTCACCAGTCCTACACGACGCCGTCACAACCCACCTAGTGACGGTGTCACAACATTTTATGACGGTGTCAGCTCGCACTGACATGCACGCAGATCTAGAAGATTCTACTCAGGACGGCGTCACGATTAAAACGCGACGCCGTCGCAGCGATTTTCCTATATATACAAACCCGAAATTAAGGTTTTATGTGTGTAACTTTAGAGTAAAAAATGAGGATGAACCCTAATTCGTTTGGCAGCTTATTAGGACGATTTTAGTTCTTCAAAACCCTATTGTAACTCCTTCAATTCATGTTTTAATCAAGTAAGACTATCTTAATCACTCAATATGTCTTGTTGTTTGATACTTTATTGTTCTTGCTTTATCTTTAACATGCTTGGCTAAAACCCTTATTGTGTTCATTTATGATTGTATAAAACCTAGAATGCAGATCTTAGTCGTGTTGCTTCTTGTGATAAATATGCATGTTAGGCTTTAAAAAACCAGCTTTTGTCGGTATCGCTATTAATATGTCTAGAGAAACATGATTGTGTAGAAAGGATACCATCAAGTAACAGTCTTCATACTACCTTGCCCCTTATATGGTTGATCCACTTTTAATATATTTCAAATGCATTTAATATACTCTTGGGGTCCGGTAATAGTCTTCATACTACCTTACTTTGTGTTTTACCTCAACGGAATATTAAATAGATGACGGGTTCATGTAATATGTTCATGACTTAAGAAATAAATACATAGATCATCACAAGTTTGACAAAGCAACATCACTAGGAGAAGCAATCTAGGGAGTAATACATGATTAATTGAATACAATCTTTTTATTACACTGTTATCATATTAGCATAGTTTATTATTTAGTTTAATAGCTAAAACAAACCAAACCTCTCAAACTGTTAGGAATATGAAATTCCAAGGAAAGTGTCAATCATGTAACACCCTCAAATCTGAGTATGCAGCGGAATGTTGAATATCCGAAGGCGTTACATTATTGGGTCAATAGCACA
>BQNB010168155.1:0-13919 GCA_026074375.1 Tanacetum coccineum
ACTACCCCAAAAATCACAACAACAACAACTACCAAGATAACCGCAACAATAACAACCGTAAATATGAACACCATCAACAGAATAGAAGGCAAGAAACCTTCAGGACTTATGCTACCACCAATAGGTATACTGGAAATCGACCTTAGGTGCACCCTGAATCACATAGGACCTTGCACTGTCAAGTGTCAGACTTGCAACAGGGTAGGTCATCTGACCAGGAACTGCAAAAACAAAAGACCAACCACTGGAAACAACCTACAACCAGTATCCGTAACTTGTAATGCCTGTGGAGAGAAAGGGCATTATGCAAATCAATGCTCAAAAGCAAACAACAGGGCCACAGAGGAGCATACTTACTAAGAGACAAGATTGCTTTTGTTCACTTTAGAATTTCTACCCTAGAAACAACTCTCGAGGATATTCAAGTTCCCTACCAGTTATATATGAAGGATCTTCTGAAACCCACTTCATAAGTTTAAAAACCCCAAACACCAAGCTATTATCCTGTCATTTATTACTTTTATCTAGAATCCTACCACGAGACACGTAGCATAAATGTCAACACTTGTAAAGTTTTAATGATGTAAGATATGTAAGATAAAATTATCCATGAAATAATAAAGTGGTAATTCCGTTACGCCTTGATGTCTGACGATATCAAAACTTGACATCGTTTGTCAATCCCATTAGTTCTATTATATTCAACTCTGAATAATCGCCTCCTACCTTTGAAACACTTATGCAACAACAAAGATCCTCGACAGATAATATGGGCATCTGTGCAATTAATGTTTCATTACTCTTCCCATTGCTTCTTATGATTTTGAAAAATCATATCATCTTCTACACATCACCATTTTGATATCATGGTTTATGCTTAGGTAGGATGATTTATAATCGTCTTATTGAAATGAATTAGGACGCCTCTTTTTGTAAGTGACAAATTATAAATGAGTAGGCTTAAGTATATGACAATCTGTGATCTGTTTGTACGAACAAATCCCTTACTTCATGAAATCATTATCAATATTACCTTCATATGAATGAATCTCTGAACTTTTACACTCTATCATTTGACTAAATCTCAGGACGAGATTTCTTTTAAGGGGGGGAGGGGAGACTATAACAACCCGCAATTTTGATCAATGTAATTATCCATCTATTAAATTAGATGCACTGTATTATCCATCTATATATACCACCTTTTTACAGGGAAATTTTTGCTTTATCTCATTATGCAACGTAACTTGCATCTCTAAAGTAAACGAGCTCACGCAACCTGAAACAATGCCATCTATATCTATGTTTACATCATGTAAACCTTCTAATATGTCAAGTATATATATCTTAATATCATTTTACCAAGTACATTATCAATTTAACGTATCATTTGCACTTTTCAAAACGTTATATCAAAACAAGCATTAAACATTAACGTTTATATCAAAACCCTAATTATATGTAATGTATACAAATAAAATGAATATACAAGCCTTTAAAGCATGTGTAAAAGTATCAATACACAACATTTGAATATATTTTCCCTCCTAAATCAAGTTACAACTTTCTAAAGCACAATGTACAAGCTAATTATGCCTAAAAACATAATTAGGTCATTTAAGCTCCTAAACCATGTTTAAACTTTCCACCTCTTTAACACAAGGTACAAGAAATTAATGCATGACTCCTAAACCCTAATCTAACTCTAATCCGCATTTTAAAACCCTAAACCCTAAACAAAACCCTAAAACCCTAATTTCACTTTAAGCCTAAAACTAAACCCTAAAACCTAATTCTAAACCCTAAACCTTAATCCTAAACCCTAAACCTTAATCCTAACACTAATCCTAAACCCTAAACTATCTTAAACCCTTACCCTAACTAGAATTAAAACCAAAAAATTTGAACCCAAAACCCTAAAAAAAACCAACACCTATTTTCTTACATTTTTGACCCATTTTAAGTAACCAAGCACCTCCATGACATCACCTAGCAGCCACCCTAGCACCTTACAAGCATCTCCATCACCACCCTTAAGCACCAAAGCTTCTAGACACCCCTTTGTTACCACCTTGTACCCGAAACCCTTCAAACACCTTCCACCATTCAAATCTATACCTCTAGCCCTCAATACTCATCATTCTAGCATCTATGAATCACCTCAGCTGCTGTTGGTTATAGTTAATGTGCTTGGATAAGTTACTGCTGAGTTACTACTGCTGGGTTACTTACTACTGCTGGTGAAAGTTAATGTTGTTAGGCATAAACTTACTACTACTGGTGATGGTTAATGTTGTTGAGGGTATTTTCATAAATACTTCGATTAAGGGTTTCAATCACTCATTTGATCGATTTCATACTTTCGTATACTCTCTAATCACAAACCCTAACTTAATTTCATCATTCATCATCAAAAACCAAACAATGACGACCCTATAAAAAAGTTTGCTGATACTCTTAACATTTGGTCCCATTTTTGGAATATAAACTGCTAAAAGTGAAGGGTTTGAGCAGATTGTGGATTTTCTTAAAGCACACATTATAAAGTATGCACTAACAATCAATCCTACAGTATATACATCATGCATTGAACAATTATGGGCTACTGTCAAGGCGAAAATTTTCAATGGGGAAGTACAGTTACAAGCCCTAGTGGATGGAAAGAAGATCATCATTACTGAGTCGATTGTAAGAAGAGATCTTTAACTAGAAGATGCTGAAGGTGTTGATTGTCTATCCAATGCTACTATCTTTGAATAGCTTACACTGATGGGGTATGAGAAAATTTCATAGAATTTTACTTTCTATAAGGCATTCTTTTCCCCACAATGAAAATTTGTGATTCATACTATTTTACAATGCCTAAGTTCTAAGACTACTGCATAGAATGAGTTTAGTAGCACTATGGCATCTGCAATCAGCTGTTTAGCTACAAACCAGAAGTTTAACTTTTCAAAGTACATTTTTGAAAGTATGGTGAAGAACTTGGATAATGTGTTTAGAAATATTTTGGTGTATCCAAGGTTTGTACAAGTGTTTGTGAATCAATAACTTGAAGGGATGCCTACTCACAAGAGAATTTACATTACACTCTCTCACACTAAGAAGATATTTGGGAATATGAGAAGGGTTGGAAAAGGTTTTTCTGGAAGGGAAACACCATTATTCCAAACAACGATGGTACAAGATCAATAAGAAGTGGGTAAAGGTTCAGAAATGCCAGTTGATCCCCATCACACACCCACCATTATTTAACCATCAACATCTCAACCTCAAATGAAACAATGATCAAGAAGGTCAAAGAGAAAGGACACTGAGGTACCTCACCCTAGTTTAGAAAGGGCTGTATATATAACAACCCTAAATTTTCATCAATATAATATCCATCTATTAAATTAGATGCACTATATATACCTCCTCTTTACAGGGAAATTTTTGCTTTATTTCATTATGCAACGTAACTTGCATCTCTATAGTAAACGAGCTCACACAACCTCTATCAATGCCATCTCTATCTATGTTTACATCATGTAAGCATCCTAATATTTCAAGTCTATATCCTAATATCATTTTTACTAAATACATTATCCATTTAACATACTTTTTCAAAACATTATATCAAAAACGCATTAAAAATTAAAGTTTTATCCAAAAACCATATTTTATGTAATGTTATAATATTAAATGAATGTACAAGCATTTAAAGCAAGTGTACAAGTATCAATGCATAACATTTGAATATCTTTACCCTCCTAAATCAAGTTACAACTTTCTAAAGCCTAATATACAAGTCAATGATGCAAGAAAACCTAATTAGGTCATTTAAGCTCCTAAATCATGTTTAAACTTTTCCACCACTTTAGTACAAGGTACAAGCACTTAATACATGACTCTTAAACCCTAAACTTAAACCCTAAATCATTCTAAACCCTTAATATTAAAACCCTTAAAACCCTAAAACAATACCTAACCCTAAATTCACTTTAACCTTAAAACTAAACCCTAAAACTTAATCCTAAACCCTAAACCCTAATCTTAAACACTCAACCATAATCCTAACACTAATCCTAAACCTTAATCTATACTAAACCCTAGCCCTAACTCAAAAAATAAAGTCCAAAACCCTAAACGAGCCCTAAATGGACCCGATATACCTTTTCTTCCATTTTGACCCATTTTAAACCCAGGCACCCATCATAGCACCTCCATGACCTCACCCTTATGTCTCTAATGCTGCTTACAAGCACCTCCCTTTCAACTCTGGCCACCAAAGCTTGCTACATCACCTCCTTGTCTTCCTTTTGTAGCCGAACCCCTCCAACACCACATATCTTGCTTAGATATTTTTCTAGCTTGTATTACTCATTCATAGCTTCCATAAATCATCTATCTACAGCCCCTATCCCTTTGGTAACAAGAAAACTTGGGCACAAAGGCCTCTAAGCCCTATAAATACACGAACCAAGCACCCCATTTCAAATCATCCCACACAACTCATCTCACACCCTCAAATGGAATTCTAACCCTTCCATAGAAGCAATAGAAGATCAATAGAAGTCCCTAAGCTCAGAATAGAAGCCAAGAAGCAAGAAAAACGAAGTCTTGAAGCCATTTCTAGGCGTACGGATCATAAAAACCCTTTTCGACCCATTTTAGCTTAAGTAAGCCTAAGATCTTGTTTCATAAGCTTATATTATGTACCATAATGTTCATAATACTCTTAAGATCATGTATGAACTCTTGTTTGAAGCTTTGAATCCTCAAACCCATGTGTTTTTGATAAAAACCCTAAAAACGGCCCATTTTGATTTTCTAGCTAACAGATTCTTTTTATAAACTTCGTACGGTTAAAACTCTTATTTTAGCTTATACTAATAAGTTATAACCTAAAAATATCATTTGGAATCCTAAAATAAGCTTGCATGGCATTTTGGACTTGTTTTACAAAATATTCTATGCAAGGGGTATATATCATAACTTTCTGAAATTCATAACTAGAGAGGCTGAAAATATTATTTTCCTAAAGTTAAAACTATAAGGACTTATTTTGCCAAGTTTCAAAGTTAAAAGTTTAAATTATATATACTTTTTATATAAAAGACTAAACTTGTAAAAGTTTATAAACCAAAGGTATATATCGCCATTCTTGCAAACTTAAAAATATAAAATATAATATTTTTACATAAATTATAAAAATATATATAAATATTATAAAACTCAATTTTATTGAAACCCGATACATTTATCGTTATTAATCATCGATCGACGCTTTATAAATCAATTACGTTATATAATTAACGTAATTTATCATCAACTAACTTTTGAAGAAACCTAAAACTATAATGTATCACATTACTAGGGAGCTTCATGTGAGAGGTTTCATTTGGGTATACGTTTTGCCGAGTTTGATGGATTTCGATTTTATATGTGTCTGGGTCTCCTCAAGCGTTTACTACATAACCTCTGAATTATGATGGCCTGAACAATGATACAATATTTCCATAGTATTTCAATCAAAATGATATTACAAGCTTATGACATAAAACATATCTAATCAAACTAAGACTTGATATATTACCCAGGTTGTGTGACGAAGCCGTTACTTTCATTTCATATACTTTTGCCATCGAGCAGATTTCCCTGTACCGTTAAGGTGAGTTCATAGCCTCACTTTTAAATCTTCTATTTTATAAACCCGTGAGGGAGATACATGCTATAAACCATGAATACAAGTGTTTTCTAAACGTATGCTATCCTGATATATTATTGCATTTGTTGGCTAAGTCCCTTTATGCCAAAAGACCCCAACCATTATGGACCATTAATCACTTGCGAGTGAACATGACTATTGTGAATAGGCCTATTGGGATTGACTAATCCCGTTTGTGTTAGCCAGATAGGTAACCAAACGTACTATATTTAAATTTCATAGGTATATGGCAATTACCTACATCGGGGGCCATTATCATTATATATATCATTATTGATATATCCACAAGTCAGTTTATGTGCCATGAGCTTAGACGCAATAATACACTATTAATACTGTTTTCTATAATAATTATACTCATTGCAATTATTACACTTATGGGCGTATAACAACATAACCCACTGCCTATGATGACTTGTATTCACACTATTTATCATAAACCTATGAATTTTGCTTAACCTTTGTGTTGACGTTTTAGCATGTTTATCTCAAGTAATTGAGCAACCATTGCACGGAGTGGCACGGACTTAAAGATGGCTAAACTGTTATCATTCAAACTTTATGTTCTTATATTTTGGGACCTGTCCTTTTGTAAAACTCTGATTAATAAATGAATGATAACAAAATTTTCCAAAAACGTCTATTTTGAGTCATTTTCTATGATTATGACTGTTGTATGGACTTTGATAGTAATTCCCCAGATAAGCTTCCACTGCTTATGGTCAAAAATGGTTTGGCGTGTTTCAGATAACAACCAATTAATTTTCATCAATGTAATTATCCATCTATTAAATTAGATACAATTTTCATCAATGTAATATTCTACATTAATTAAATAAGTTACAACCTTTTTCTCTAGGGAATATTTTTGCTTTATTCCACCGATTATGTAACGTAACTTACATAATCAAAGTAAACGAGCTCACACAACCACCAATGCCAACTCTATCAACGTTTAAATCAAGTAAACGTTATAATATGTCAAGTAATATGTTTTAAACTCCATTTTATTTTACGTTATCTATTTAACGTACTTTCCAAAATGTTATTACAAAACGGATTTCAAACGTTAACATTTATATCAAAACCTTAATTATATGTAATGTTTATATATAAAATGAATATACAAGCTTTCAAGGCATGTGTACAAGTGTACAATGCAAATCATTTGAAATTAGTTATGACCTTCCTTAACGATGGTAATACTCCCTAAATCCCCAAGTACAATCCTATAATGCACGAATCATTTAAGCTATTTTCCCTCATTTTTCAAAATTAGTTTTTTATAAGCTCTTAAGAATGAGTTACAAACACTTATAGCATAACATTTAAACACTTTCCTCCCTAATCTTAAAACCCTAGCTCATCCAAAACTATAAATCCTAACCCAAAAACCCTAATCTACCCGAAACACCTAAATTAGTTCTAAATTAAGTTAAACCAAGAAACCCCCTAACTCCACCATGATTCACCTACTTGTTAGCCACTTTCACCACCCTAGCACCCAAGCACCTCTATGAATCACCTTCTAGTCACCTTGAGCTCTAATAAAACCACCTAGCCACCTCTTTTGATTTTTGAAACATCACCACCTCATACACCTTGCATAGCTACTCCATATCCTTCCTTGGTCACCACTCTACTATTACTTGGTCCCTACTTAACTTACCTTGGCCACCACACTAAGTAAACTTGGCCACTACTCCATTTCAAGCCTTATATAATCCAAAACATACACATACATTCAAATTCACCATCAAAGCTTCATATTACCTTAAGTCATGATCTAAACAGGTCCAAGGAAGATTAAGAAAGAAGTACAATCTGTTTTAAAAGCCAAGAACCAAGAAGGAACCTTTGATTCATCTCCAAATAGCAACAGGGTTGCGTTTTTCCCTATTTCGAGCCATTTCTCCATTTCATGTACTTGTAAGTGTTCAAACTAGTTCAATAAGCTCTTACCATGTTAATAATCATGTATACATCTTGTTTCACTACTTTGATCAAACCAAATCATGTCAAAAATCCTAAACTAAACCGAAATCCTAATCGTACCCTAAAACCCTAAAACCTTGATTTTGTGAAATCAATAAGCTAAAGCCATAAGCTGATTTAATAAGCTATTCTAATAAGCTAACTTATCATTTCTATAAGCTTGAAAACTAATCTTAAAACCTTAAACCCATCGGGTTAATCTTTTTAAACCAAACGAACCCATTTTGGATTTTTAAGCTCACAAGCTCTTTTTATATGCTATAAGCTTGCAAAAGTTACTTATTTTTAGCTTATAGTAATAAGCTATAACCTGCAAAATTGATTTCTAAATCAAAAATATCAATATTATTCTTTTTGGACTTAATTCGCAAATGGTTTCATGCAAAAGGGTATATATTGTAAATTATTGAAACATATAACTAGAGGGGCTGAAAATGTAATTATCCTAAAGTTATAACTCCAAGGGGCTGTTTTGCCATTCTTTAAAGATTTCAAAAGTTATATGAAAAGGATTAATTTTGTATATATATATATATATAAACCAAGGGTATTTATTGTCATTTTCATATTCTCAAGGGTATAAATGTAATATTTTTATATTAATTATAAAAATATATTTAAATATTATAAGACTCGATTTTATTAAAACCCAACACATATGTCATTATCATTCGTCGATCGAAACACTATAAAATCAATTATGTTATATATTTAACATAATTTATAATCCGCTAGACTTTTTGAAGAAACTTAAAAGATAAAACCTTATCATTTAATCTATAACGTATCACGTTACTAGGGAGTTTCATGTGAGGGGTTTCATTTGGGTAGACATTTTGACGAGTTACTGGATTTACGATTTAAAGTGTCCTAGCTCCTTCAACGTTTACTACATGACCTTTGGATTATGATAGCCCGAACAGTAATACGATATTGTCACAAGTTATCAAACCAAAAACCGTTAAACTTTATGAAATAAAGTTTGTAATATCAACAATTAAACTAAGACTTGACATATTACCCACAGTTGCGTGACGAGGCTGTTTACTCTCATTTGAATTAAATTTCAAATCAATCAACAACCTTGATAAGGTGAGTTCATAGTCCTACCTTTACATGTTTTCTAAATCCCGTAGGGAGATACATGCTATAAACCATGAATACAAGTATTTTACAACTGTTTACTATCCTGATATATTATTGCCTAAGTTTTCTTTCACCGCCAGTATTTCTTAATCATGAATCATTAGTCACTTGCGAGTGAACAAGAATATTGTGGATAGATCTATTGGGGGTGATGACTCCCGTTGGTGTACCCGTACATGGGGTAACCAAACGCACTATATTTGAGAACAAAGGATAAACTTTTGGCATGTTACTTTACTTAAAAGGACAGTTATTCCTTCAAGTCGTTAAATTAACTTCGGATGTTAATGTTTGGTTGCATGAGCTTAAGGCAATAATACTGTTTTCCATGATAATTGTATTCGTTTCAATTATTACCACTTATGATGACTTGTATTCAAACATTTCATTGCAAACACTTTGAATTTTACTCAACCGTTGTGTTGACCATTTTAGCATGTTTATCTCAGGTAATTGAGCAATCTATGGCACGGAGTGGCATTGGACATGAGGACGTCCAAACCTATTATCATTCAACTTTAGGTTTTGAAATGTATTTTGGGACCTCTTTTGTAAGAACTCTGATGAATAATGAATGATAACTTATCTTTCAAAAACATCTCTTTTGAGTCGTTTTCTATTATTGTTACTATGATTCATGAAATAATACCCCATATTAGCTTCCGCTGCTATATGTCAAATATGGGGGTGTTACAGATTGGTATCAGAGCCGCGGTTATAGAGAACAAGGTTTAAAACCTAAACTATAATTATTTTTCCATCCAAGAAAGTCCTCTGTGCCGCTACATTTCCTGAATAGTATGTAAAGATAACATTAACTATGTGGATATTTATATAAATAAGTTATGTTATTTCCACTAGGTTGTTACACAGTTATGTCTACATCCACCCACCCTATTATCGTCCCATCTGATTACGATTTTGAGGATGCTTTTTCCTCTACACACTCTCCTGATTATACTCCAGCTTCACCGGACTATTTCTTAGCCTCACCGGGAAATACCTCTCCTAATCCTTCAGATGAATTATCTAAGTATCTTTTGGCCTTACTAGCCATCTTACCTTTCCACGATGATCCGTATATGAAGGTCATGCAAGCATATAATGCTACTAGTAATGAATCACCTATTTCACTACCACAAGCTCCTATTACCCCACCAACTGCTTTGCCTCCATCACCAATGTTTGATCCCTGAGATTTCTTTCTTCCTAAAGAGATTTTACCACCTCAGAAACAAGCCTGTTTCCTATCATCTTCCTCTACTAATCCTTTTGCTCCACTTTAAGTATTTGAGATTGGAGAGAATTATCATGGCGCTCCATATACGTCTTACGCACGTCATGAGGAACAGATCGAGGACTATTTTGAATCACCTAGATGAGCTCCCTCTTGAGCACATTGAGCACATGGAAGATAAGATAGAAGGTCTTGGTAATGGTCGAGTAATCATACAACGAGATTTTGACCAACTAGAAACCGAACTTCAAGAAGCCCGTACTCAAATTTTTGAATTTCAGAGAGAGCAAATAAGGCATGATGACGAGATTGTTCTTGCTCGCGTCAGGACTTCTACTTTAGAGATACTCATCGAGGATATTCAGGTTCGCCACCGAGCATATATGAAGAGTCTTTTGGACAAGTTCTGTAAGCTCAAGAACCACAAAGGAGGACCACTAGATTACTAGACTAGATCCTTATCATTTACAGCTTTTATTAGAATCCAACCACTGGATGTGTGGCATAAATAATGACACTTGTCAAGTTTTGACTATGTAAAATATGTAGACAAGTTGTTTATGACTTAATACAGTGGTGATTCCATTATACCTCGCTATTTTATGATACTGATTTTTGTTTATCGTGGTTGTCTATCCTATGTCATGTATTACGATTAATCATGTACGGTATGATCCATAATGAGTTATCTAAGTGGTCGCGGTATCATATCACGATCACTGAGAAGTAAACTAGTCCCCGAGAAACCTACTAAGTTAGATGCTTGTTAGAGTATCGATTCTAAAATTTTCCGTTATATCCTATAACGTAATATCAAAGAATGTGTATTTCCTTATTAAAACTTACATCAAAATGAGAATCCATACAATAATATGTCAAATAAATTCAATATCACAAAGTATGAAATTTTTGATTTTTATACGATGACTTGTGATAAGACTATCATTATATGAATTCTTATTATGTGTTGTCTTGTAAATGTTGATAAAATGGCTCCCAAGAAGACATCAACATCTGCAGCACCAACCATGACTCAGGCCGCCATCAGGAAACTAGTTGCTGATAGTGTTTTCGCAGCTCTGGAAGCACAAGCTGCTACCATGGCAAATGCTGACAATACCAATATGAACACCAGACCAAGAGAAAATCTTGTAGCAAGAAAATATAGCTACAAAGAGTTTATGAGCTGCCAACCTTTCAATTTCAAAGGTACGGAAGGCGTTGTTGGCCTCATCCGCTGGTTTGAACGAACTAAATCGGTATTTCTCTGTAGTAAATGTATCGACGACTACAAAGTGAAATTTGCTACTGGTACTCTGACTGAAGAAGCTTTGTCCTGGTGGAATTCATTTGCCCAGCCTATTGGAATAGAAGAAGCTTACAAGATCACCTGGTTCGAATTTAAAATGCTCTTAATAAAGAAGTATTGCCCTCGAACTGAAGTCAAGAAAATGGAAGATGAATTTTACAACCTAACTGTAAAAGGGCATGATCTCAAGACTTACATTAGAAGATTCCAGGAATTGGCAGTCTTATGCCCAACTATGGTGCCAAATTCTGAGAAACTCATGGAAGTCTTCATCGGGGGATTACCTAGGAGTATTGAAGGAAATGTTATTGCTTCAAAGCCTCAAACTTTGGAAGAAGCCATTACCATAACTCAGAGGTTAATGGATCAAGTAACAAAGCACAATTCTGTGCAAGGAACCAATGATCACAAACGAAAGTTTGATGATAGAAGAACCTTCATCAACAAGAACTACCAAAACAACCATAAAAACAACAGCAACCGCAACAATGATTACCAACAACAACATAATAGAAGGCAAGAAACTGTCAAGGCTTATGCTGCCGCCCCAACTAAAAATAATAGGTATACCAGAAGCTTTCCTTTGTGTAAAAAGTTCACCCTGCATCACATAGGACCTTGCACTGTTAAGTGTCAGACTTGCAACAAGGTGGGTCATCTGACCAGGAACTGCAGAAACAAAGGGCTAGCCACTGGAAGCAACCTGCAACCAGTGTCAATAACTTGTCATGCCTGTGAAGAAAAAGGGCATTACAGAAACCAGTGCCCAAAGGCAAACAACAATGCCCATGGAAGAGCATACTTGTTGAGGGACAAGAACACTCACCAAGACCCGAACGTAGTCACGGGTACGTTCCTTCTAAACCAACATCTAGCTAGAGTATTATTTGATTTAGGAGCTGATAAAAGTTTTGTATCCATATCTCTTGCTTCTAAGCTTAATATCCCACCAATTACACTAGACACTACTTACGGCATTGAAATGGCCGATGGAAACCTAGTAGACACTAATACCGTTATTCAAGGTTGCACTTTGATTTTGCTAAACCAACCTTTTGAAATTGATCTCATGTCGATTAAGCTCAGTAGTTTTGACGTCGTCATTGGTATGGATTGGTTATCTAAGTATCAGGCTAGAATTATTATAAAGTCGTCCACATCCCCATCGACGGTGAAACTTTGATCATCCAAGGTGATCAAAGTAAAACCCAACTAAGCCTCGTATCCTGTATTAAAACCGAAAGGTATATATCTAGGGGATATCAAGTTTTTGTAGCCTAAGTAATGGAGAAGAAGTCAGACGATAAACGACTGGAAGATATACCAGTGGTCAAAGAATTTTTGGAAGTTTTTCCTAAAAATCTACCCGGTCTTCCTCCAGTTCGCCAAGTAGAATTCCAAATCGATTTAATTCCAGGAGCGGCACCAGTAGCCTGAGCACCCTACAGATTAGCTCCTTCAGAAATGCAGGAACTATCTGACCAACTATAAGAGTTAGCAGACCGAGGTTTTATCTGACCGAGTACTTCGCCCTGGGGAGCTCCTGTCTTATTTGTTAAAAAGAAAGACGGATCTTTCAGAATGTGTATCGATTATTGGGAGCTGAATAAACTCACCGTAAAGAATCGTTACCCATTACCCAGGATCGATGATTTATTCGACCAACTTCAAGGTTCGAGTGTTTACTCAAAAATTAACTTAAGATCAGGCTATCATCAACTAAGAGTTAGGGATGAAGACATTCCCAAGAGTGCTTTCAGAACGTGGTATGGACACTACAAATTCAAAGTGATGTCATTTGGTTTAACTAACGCGCCTGCTGTATTCATGGATCTCATGAACCGTGTGTACAAACCATACTTGGATAAATTTGTGATAGTATTCATCGATGATATTCTCATCTACTCCCGTAACAAAGAAGAACACGTGGATCACCTGAGAATAATCTTGAAATTACTCAAAAAGGAGAAATTATATGCTAAGTTTTCCAAATGTGATTTCTGGATCAGTATCGTGCAATTTCTTGGGCACGTGATTGACAGTCAAGGAATTCACGTTGACCCCGCCAAAATTGAAGCAGTTAAGAATTGGGCATCTCCTACCACACCCACAGAAGTACGCCAATTCTTAGGACTTGCCGGTTACTATAGGAGATTCATCAAAGATTTCTCAAAAATGGAAAAGTCTTTGACTAAATTAACCCAGAAAAACAAGAAGTATATCTGGGGAGAAGACCAAGAGTCGGCTTTCCAACTGCTAAAACAAAAACTTTGTGAAGCTTCAATCTTAGCATTACCAAAAGGGAACGACGATTTTGTTGTTTACTGTGATGCATCCCATCAAGGTCTGGGAGCAGTATTAATGCAAAGAGAAAAAGTTATTGCATATGCATCTCGAAAACTTAAGCCTCATGAAGAAAACTATACCACACACGACCTCGAATTAGGAGCAGTTGAGTATTCGCTTGTAAAATTTGGAGACACTATTTGTATGGTACAAAGTGTACTATGTTCACTGATCAT
>BQNB010168157.1:330-13919 GCA_026074375.1 Tanacetum coccineum
ATTCGTTTTTGGTTTTGCTCTCACTAAACTAACACAACAAACACAAGCCTCAGCCTATAAAAGAAAGAGAAGACAGAAGATGCAAGAGAGTAGTGAGTTAGTTTTAGTTTTAATTTTCAGTTTTGTATTTTTTTACTTTTTAAGCATTTTTTTAAGCATTTTTCAAATTCAGCACTTGTACCTTTGTTAATTCAGCTTGTACCTTACGAATTTGAGCAATATATTTCAGTTTTCAAGTTCCTTGCTCTTTGATTTCAAATTTAAGTCAATTTTACATCATTAAGCTCTCAATAAGCTCATGTGAGCTTATTACTTTTCATAAGCTCAAATTTAGCTTATAACCTGTTTTTAATGAATCATTTACTCCTTCTCATCATTTTACATTCATCATAACTACTTGAGTTCATTTGATCAAGTTTTGGCAGCCTAATGAAGAAATAAGCTGAAAATAGCTTATTGAGCTTATTGCTCTTTGGTTTAGAGGCTTTGGAAGCCAATTAGGTTTATGATTTGAGCCACTCACTCTACTAGAGTGGCTCTAGTTCTGAGACTCCAAAAAGTCAGGTTTAGCTTTCTAAAACTCATTTTAGAATATTCATAGCTTATTGCTTTTTGCTTATTCTTTTGAATCTTCATGATAATTACTGTTTCATTCAGTTTAGTTAGTCTATAAGATTGTTAGTTTTAAGCTAGTTTAGTTTAAAGTCAAGCTTAAATTTACTTTTTCAATTCTGTCATAAATAGAAGTAATATAAGCCTAGTAGAAGAAGTAGCTTATTCTCTCTAATAAGCTAGTAATTTTAGAGCTCACTTAGCTTAAGTAGGTCAATTTTAGTAAGTGTAGATATAAGGTTTTACCAGTTTAGTGCTTAAATAGATTTTAAGTGCATATATAGTTTACATTTTCAGGTTTAAGGAGTGTTTGGATTAGATTGTTATTGACTCTTAAGGTCAACTACATTTTGTCAAAACCTGCCAATTAGTTAAGTTAGGACATATAACAAAGTGTTAGATAGATTTTAGGAGTTAGCCTTTAGAATATAAAAGTTTAGAAGGTTTAAATTTTGATTTTGCACCAGGGCAGTTTAAGGGTTTGAGTGGGTTTAGATTTTAGTGTCTCTTAGCATTTTATTGTTCAAGAATGGTTATTATAGGTTTAGTAATACTTAGTGAGTGGATTTAAAGGGTTCTCACATCAAAACTTAACCTGCATTTTGTTATTTGCCAAATACATCAGCAATCAGCAGTAATAACTCATTTAATACTGCTGTTGCCTAACAATTTCCTAGTCATTTTTCAGCATTTGAAAGTAAGAGTTAGGAGTTAGTTTTAAGCACTTGAATAGTATTCCATTAGCTTTTCAAAAGTTATCATTTAGTTTTCATGTTCAAGCTTTTGGTATAGCTTATTTTAGCCTGCAAAAGTAGAGTAGCAATACATTGAAGTTTTAGCTTATTTTCTTAATAAGTGTGCATTTCTAGTTGTAAAAATTAAAAAGTTTTTATCTAGGTTAATTCAAGTTTGTAGTTTTAAGTTTTTTCTGAAAAGCACTTTTTCAATAAGCAAATTAAGCTGAAATCGCAGGGTCTGTTTTGTACTTTTCTTAAACTTCAAGGTTACCCGTTTCTATTAGAGTGTAAAATTTCCCTAGTTACCCCGCCTGCCCTTTAGTTTCATTTCTGGCACTTTTTACCCAGTCTTTTCTAAGTTTAATAAAATAGTTTTAATTTTTAGTTTTTAGTTTTATAAAAATTAGGGTTTTGTTTTAATTAAACAAATTAGGTTTCAATTAGCCAATAAAAATTGGGGCTTTTTGTTCCATAATTTTTCTGCACCTTTGAAGTTTATAAAAACCATTTTTCTATATTTTTCTCATTAAATTTGTATTTTCTAGAAATTAAAATAGATTTTAGTAATTACTTTTTCTAATAAAAATCATAAAAAATAGAAAAATAGTTGAAAAATTAAAATTCTTTTTGTAATAATTTTCATTTTAAATCTAGTATTTTTGAAAAATAAAAGAAAAATTTTAGTGTTAATTTTTAGAAAAAGTTTATTTTTGATAAATCATTAAATCTTAGAAAATTCATAAAAAATTCAAAAATACATAAAAAATTCTAATTCTTTTTTTTTAAAATTTTCATTTTAATTGTGATTTTTTAGGTATAAAATTTGTTAAAAGTTGTGTTATAGATTTTAAATTTCAATTTAGCTCGCGTTTTATACGTTATTGCATTTTAAATTTTGTGCTAGTTTATTGATTTCAATTCATGCTATTATAAATTTCGTAGGTAATCAACCAATCAAAAGTCTTTACTATTCGAAACTCGAATCCGAATTTAAAAATTTCCTTAAATTCTCAATTCACGATTTCGTTGGGACATGAAAAAAAGAAGAAGAAAAAAAAAACCCGAGAAAAAATACTTCCGGATAAAAAATATACAAATTGTGTTTTTCTCTTGTGAGATTTTTACTTATATTTCTCTGGTGAGAAGTATTTTGGCAAAGAATTCATACGAGAATAATAATATAATACGTAATATAGAATTGACTATCACCACCTGTATGTCCTGATCTCCAAACGCAACCCACCATGATCCTCGCTCTAGTGCGAGGCCGAATACGCGGTGTTGCTAATTTGTTGCCGAGACTGCTTGGGTTCGCAACTGCTTCGAGAGTTGCACTCTCCTCTCCCTAACTGCTCACTTTGGTCTACTGTGATAATGTGAGTGTCGTCTATATGTCTGCTAACCCGTTCAACATCAACGAACTATAAAAAGAATTAAAAACAGAAACATATGAATTGATATACACTTTGTTCGTGATTTGGTTAAGGCGGGTCATGTTCGTGTCCTCCATGTTCCGTCTCGTTTTCAGTATGCAGACATATTCACCAAAGGACTCCCATCAGCACTGTTTGAAGATTTTAGATCCAGCTTGAGCGTCCGTCCTCCTCCCGCTCAAACTGCGGGGGCGTGTTAGTTAGTATATTTCCTAGGCCCATTCGTGTATAAGGCCTAGCCCATGTTAGCTTAATCTATGTATTATATATATTGCACATTTGTAGTCATATGATTCAAGGAATGATTTACACCTTCAAACATTATCAACACCCTATACGTATCTTATTGTCTGATAATTATCATCCACAACAAACATCTTTTCGAAACATTACTGGTTTTCACGGGTCTATTCCGGACCGTTTCATAAAAATATCATTTTCCTCCTTAGCTTAAAACCTTTTCAAATTGATAATGTTAGGTTCGTCAAAACACAACCATCATCTGACAAAAACATGTATTATAACATTGTTCAAAATATCGCTTGTTTAACAACAAGTTTGAAGATGCACTTCTATTCACCGTCTATTCCATAAGTGCTTTACCCTTATCCTTCGCCTTCGCCTTAAAGCTTGAACCTACAAAACATTGAAATGTTTAACACATAAGCAAAATGCTTATTTAAATTAGTGTAGTAACTTAACTATTATTTATTGCATGAACATCAATATTATATTGAGATTACATGTATCACCTTCCAACTACAACTAAAACACCTTCCAAATATAACTTGGACTTTTTTCTAGCATTGAATGAATGAATCCACGCCATTTGTTTACGTTCGTATAGTTTGGGGTTAAGTTTATTTTGACCTTATTTATATTTTATAGTCGATGTAATCTGTATAGTTAATTGAATCTGATTAATATATTTTCAGTATTCCTCTTTGATTTTTACATAATCAACTTAAATTCAATGTTCTTACCTTATGCTGCAAAAAACACTAAATACTTGATACAACCTAACAATCACCCACCAATTGATAAACTTTGTTTAACCTCTTCTTGCCATTTCCTTCTTTCACGTAACACAACATGTAATTCTAATTTTGTTAGGTTAATATAAATGTGCATAATTGGATCGAACCTTTGACCTTTGTTTCCAGAAAAGAGTTTTCGATCCAACCTACTTTTACGTAACACAACATGTAATTCTAATTTTGTTAGGTTAATATAAATGTGCATTATTGGATCGAACCTTTCACCTTTGTCTCCAGAAAAGAGTTTTCGATCCAACCTACTTTTAACTCAACTTCTAACTCATGTAATTTAATCATTTAAAATTAAGGCAATGTTTGAATTTGACTTCCGACTTAAAGCTATCATAGCATTATTAATAATCTAGTCAAATAATATATCTGGTTATTAATCTATACTACTTATAAAACAAAAACATTCTTCTCTCTTCATTAATGCATAAAAAAATTTAAGTAATACAACTTATTAAGCTTATGGTACAATCCTTAAATGCAACTTGATTTTAAGTAACACATATCATAAAGCTTATGGTACAATCCTTAGATGCACAAAACTTATGTAGTTTTTAAGTAATACAAGTTTTAATGTTATGTATACAACTATTTAATGCATCAATGCACACATATAATTAATGTTCTAATTAATGCTATTATTAAAATACCCCCATCACTTCAAAGTACAATTAATATAATACATGGTACAAACCAAACAAGCTATTAATCAATAATACCAGAAAACCTTTTTCTAAGCATTTGCCAAACTCGCAAGCCAAACCAGTGTCTTAGCCTTTTCATACAATGAACGCGGAAATTGATCATTTTGTAGTGATTAACGTTTACAACAATTAAATTAATATTACACATCTTATGTATAAGAACACTTTTATAAATTACATCCTAATAGTACAATGACTCGAAAAACATTTATGATTACATTTTCCCTTTTTGATTATTAAATTTTGAAAACGAAAAATATAAAAAAAGGTGTATTAAACGGAATCGAAAAATGTGAGTGTCACGTGTATCTAAAACAAAGTTTTGAAGAATCAAACATACTTCAAAACGCGATTTTTGTATGCATAATACAAAACGACACACATCTGCTTATCATTTCTCGCTACGACAACCGCTTTGGTACTAGCAACGCTCTAGTATTATATGAAATATGTTACTCATAGTCTCATACATAAAGTTATCCAGCATAAAAATCTAGCTATATGTAAAACTATTGTAACTGAAAATGATGATCGAAAAAATTATTCGCCAAAAATCATGATTGCAGGGTATCCGCCGTTGCAACACGCGGGTACCCTGCTAGTTCTCAACAAAAATAAAACAAGAAACTCTTAAAAAGTCATTTAGTCCAAAAGTTATAGTTAAAGCTTCTTACCCTTATTGTGCTTGTTATTGTTCATTCAGATTCTGAAAACCTTCTTGTTGATACCTATTTTTAAGCAAAATTGGTGTATGGAGACTTCCTTTTCTTTCTGGATCCTTCGCCCTAACTGTTGGGCGAAAGACATCATCTGGCCCTTCTGAGCTTAAGTAAAGTTTTTCCCAGGTCGCTTTTGTGGACGCCGCCCATGGTCCCTGCTGAGGCTAGGGTTCGATGCTCCCCCCACGTTTTCCATTGATGCAGACTGTAAAGGAGCAGGAACCGGACCATGGTTATTAGCAACAGTAGATGGCCTCACTGGCACAAATGCTGAAGGGCTTGGGTGATAAAACCACGTTGGTCCTGTCATCTGGTTGTGCTTGTGTATACGCACAACTGGTTTCCCAACCGCTACCTTCCTATGGAAGTTGCGGTGGCATTTACAGGCTGCACAAAGCATCGCTTCCACAGTCCCCGGTTCGCCACCTTGCCAAAATTCACCGCAACCATCTAGTAAATGTTGATGAACACTCACAGATTGATTTTTGGTGCATTCCATGTAAATGTATCCCAGATTCCCTCCGTTCCCTTGTGCCGCATGCGCATGATTGATGAACTCCATTATCACTCTTCCTACTAGATAAATCAAATAGATAAGAAAAGAAAAAAAGCATTCAACTTGGATAAAATAAACATACTAACAATCTAACATGATACAAAATATGATTAAGGTGAAGAAATTGTACGAGAAAGAATAAACACCTACTGTGAAATAAAAAAAAACAGTAATACAAAACACACATTATTGAACATGATATTAATGAAAATGCGTAAAAAATTGGATGAGGAGGCCGGTTTGTTTCTCTAGTGAATGTGATGACGTATACTAAGTGTACCAAGCCTCTGGGCTTGGGCCACATTATTACTCGGGCTTTTGGGCCCAACCTGTCATTAACGGGCCAGAGTAAAACCCAATCTCGCGTGGGCCTCGACCCCGAACCCAGCGATCCGTCCGCGGATCCAGTTATAGACAATCCGTCCGCGGATCCACCTATAGGACGATCCGTCCACGGAAAACATCTGCGTCCGTTCAACACGATTGTCGCGGATCCTTGCCCGACAAGGGACCCACTCTGGCCACTACTAAAGTAACCGAAATACTAGGAAACCCTAGTACTAGACACCTATAAATAGGGATCACAATACACCCCAAAAGGTACACACTTATTCTTATTCTCTCTGACATATACTCTGACAACATGAATACTTACTCTTACACCGGAGTCTAATCGTGGGGTCCGTCCCCATGGTAAGGCTAACGGTTTACTTTCAATTGTGCAGAAAATCATATCACTTCTCTTGCTCTAGTACAAGATCAAATACTCAGTCTTTGGATTCCCGCCCGACAAAGACTTCAACACCTTCCAAACGCGGACACGAATTTTGTACTAACAAGTGCGCCATCCGTGGACTACGCAACCACGATTCTCTAAAAACTCACCATCGACACTCTCGAACACAAATAACAACAATCCCACGTCCGCCGTGAGAACACGGGGGGAAGGAATGTGTCCCCAATGCTTGAGGAAACATAGTCTGACGAGGTCCTTAGGTTAAATTGCGACAAAAACTATCACAAACTCTTGCCGCTCACGCCAAAAAGATGCAAAAAAAGAAGAGCAGAAAGACAGACTCAACGCAGAGAAAGCACGACTGATCTATGCGAAAGGAGGTCCGGAATTAAGATAAGTAGCCGTGAAGAATCGCACTACTCTGAATCCAAGACACCAACCGCCCGAACAAACCCAGAAGAAGGCACGGAGATAGGCATTCCCGAAGCCCATCACCACACGCCAGTGTTTTCAAAAGGCTTAAGAAGTACAGATCCCCTTCACCGCGGCCCGGCCACGGAAGGAAGGAGGCGTGTTTAATAGGTTGGGAAGAAAGGAGCCAGCTACATCCGCACGTTCCGATAGTCGTCAACGGAGTCCCCAAGCAAAAAGAACTGAAGTAAACCAATGAGGCGTCACAAAACGGAACACCATCCTGTACACTACGATATTCCAGAGAGCGAAGATATGTGAAGGGGTCACTGAAATCTAAATCAGAAGACAATAGATCGAGCACCTATGAAGACGATCTCTCCCAGCCTTGGACATGTGAGGAAAGAAACCCTTTCACACCTCGGATCCGGCATTTTAGTCTCCTGAGGACTAGGATGCCTAGCCACGTCAAGACATACGATGGAAGTGGAGATCCGGAGGATCACTTAAAGTTTACAATTTATAAAAGGCCGCAAAAACAAAAGGATGGGCAATGCCGACATGGTGCCACATGTTCAACTCAACCCTCACCGGGAATGCTAGAGTTTGGTTTGACAAGCTACCAAAAGAGTCGATCGATAGCTATGAAGATCTAAGAACAGCGTTTAGGGAGAACTATCTTCAGCAAACAAAGCACATCAAGGATCCGGTGGAGATACATCACATCAAGCAAAGAGACGGAGAATCTACGGAAGACTTCATGGAAAGATACAAGGCAGAAGTCTTAGACTAGAAGGAAGCTCCGAAATGGATAGAGAATCTCCCGGGTTATGCACGAATAAACCCACCCTGGGTTAATCAAGCGTCTATATGAAAGAATTCCGAGGTCTATGGACGAAATGTATAGAATGACTACGTCTTTCCTACAAGGGGAAGTTGCTGCATTCAGTCACGGCCAGAGAAAAGCATCTTCATCATGGAAACAGTCAGGGGGGGAACAAACCGAATTTCAAGAAAGGCTTCAAAAACAAACAAAGACCGGATCGTAAGCCAGATAGATTCTCACTCCTCACCAAAACGCCAAAAGAAATTTTCGCGCTGGAAAAAGGAAAGTTCAAAGCCCCACCACCAATGGTAACTCCTGCGGAGAAAAGGGATCCGAACAAATACTGTGAATTTCATTCAGATACAGGACACAGCACGGACGAATGCATGCAGCTGAGAAAGCAAATAGATGAAATGATCAAGGCCGGAAAATTGTCGCAATTCATCAAGGAATTAAAACAGAACGACAAGCCGAAAGCACCGAAAAAAGGGGAAGCGTCCGGAAAGGATAAACCTCTGACTATACTGATGATCCAACCATGGGAAAGAGTGGCCAAGCCCAGGATTACCCAAAGCTTCTCTCCGGAGACGGCAATGTCTTTTCCACCTCTGGGGGAAGAAGACGGGACGGAGGGCCCAATGATCATCGAAGCCGAAATGGGCGGGCATTTTGTGCATAGGGTATATGTTGACGGCGGAGCATCCTCAGAAGTCTTGTATGAACATTGCTTCATAAAACTCCGCAAAGAGATAAGGGATCAAATGGTTCCGGCCACCACTCACCTTATCGGATTCAGTGGAGAGACCATTTGGCAATAGCCAATTGCCTTGCTAGTCAAAATAGGTGATGAAGTACACTCCACCTCCGCATGGATGAACTTCATGGTTATCAGGTCACCATCCCAACACAATGCAATAATAGGCAGACCGGGTATAAGGAAAATCCGCGATGTACCATCAACAGCACACGGAATGTTAAAATTTCCCGTTGAAGGCGGCACGGTAACGTTACAGAGCAGTAGAGTCATTCCTATGGAATGTGCTATGATCTCCGAACCTAGCATCCAGTCTCCCGTAATCAACCAAGTATCAGAAGAGAAAATAAATATAGCAATCCACCCAGAATACCCCGAACAGACAGTTGCCATAGGATCAACATTAACAGAAAAAGGACGCAAAGAACTATGTTCCTTGCTCAAACAAAACTTGAAATTTTTCGTCTGAAGCCACTGACATGACGGCGTCCCACGAACATCGCGGAACCACCGCTTGAATGATCAGGAGGGATTCACCAGTCAGGCGAAAAGAAAAGAGGACAGCACCGAAAAGAAATAAGGAAATCCAAGAAAGAAGTGTGGAAAATAAGTGGATGCCAGAATAAAGAAAGAGTCCATTATCATAGTTGACCCCCCCCCCCCCACCCCCCCCCCCCCCCCCCCCCCTCTCTAATCCGGGTAAAAATTGTCAAAAAGCATGACGGAACCTGGCGAATGTGTAAACTTCAAAGTCTTAACAACGCATGCCCCCAAGGATTTTACCCATACCGAAAATAACTGAAGTAGAGTCCCTCTGTGGGTATCCTTTAAATGCTTCTTAGATGCAAACAAAGGGTACCACCAAATAAGATGGCAAAAGAGGATGAAGAAAAGAACGGCGTTCATAACAACCCAAGTTATATTTGCTATTCTAAGATGTCGTTCGTTTAAAGAATGTCGGGTCCAACATATCAACGCTTAGTGGATAAGCAATCCAAAGGCAATTGGACGTAACCTTAGAGTATATGTCGATGACTCTGGTTATAAGAGCCACAACGGAAGCAGAAATCTCCGAGACATATTAGAAACATTCAAAACCTTCGACAGATAAACATGAAAATAAACCCAAAGAAATGCACCTTCGGAGTGCATGAAGGAATGTTCTTAGGTACAAAGTAAGCACCAAACGGGTTAAAGGAAAAAAAAAAAAAAAAAAAGAAAAAAAGAAAAAAATAAAAAAAAAAGAAAAAGAGAGAGCATTCCCGGATAAGCAGACACGGTCCTTACTTGCCATCTCCGAATGCATCAAGGAGTGCAAGCTAAATGTAAAATTACAAGCTAAACAGATTCTTGTTAAAATCAACAGAAAAATCGTTACCTTTTTCATAAACCTTGAAAAAATGCACAAAAAAGAGTCGATTTCAATGGACACCGGAAGCAAGAGGCTTTCAACCAAAAATGAAGATGAAGAAACTTATTGCAGAGCTCCCAACACTGACCGCACCAAGGGAACATGAGGAATTAATCATATACTTGGCCGCAGCAAAAGAAGCTATTAGCGCGGTCTTGATGACGGACCGGGAAGGCAAGCAAATACCAGTATATTTTGTAAGCCGCACCCTACGAGGTCCGGAAGTCAACTAACTCTATGAAAATTGTGTTAGCCTTGCTCAGTGCAAGCAAACGGTTGAAAAGATACTTCCAAGCACACACGGTTGTTGTAATAACAGATCAACCAATAAAGCAACTGTTGTCAAGTTCGGAAATATCCGGAAGAATGCTGAAATGGAAGTTTGAGTTAGAAGGATATGACATCCAATATAGACCAAGGACTGCAATTAAAGGCCAAATATTGGCAGATTTTATTGTGGAACGACCGGAAGAAGGGTCTCCGGACGAACTCATGGCAGAACCGGAAGTACTACCGGAGCCGTGGACGTTGTTCACGGACGGCTCGTGCCTGCGTAGACGTGCCTCCGAGCAGGACAAATACTACAAATCCGGAAGGGGGCAGAATTCACAAAGCCAGAGGTTTAGATCGAGGGCTACCGAACAAGAAGCCGAATATGAAGCATAATAGTCCGGTCTCCGGATCGCAGAATTAATGGGTTAAAGAATTTGCAAGCACAGTTACTCAAGCCTTATGGCCAATCAAGTTAAACGCTCTTACATCGCCAAAAGAGTCAGCATGGTTCAGTAACTTAACCAAAGTAAAACAACATCGCAAAAAAACTTCAAGGAATTTTTCCATCAAACAAAATACCACGAGTAAAAACACAGATAGCAGACGCCCTAAGCAAGCTTGCGTCTACAAGCTTCGCTCATCTAACAACAGTGCTACGGTGGCAGAATTGAAGGAAAAGTCATAAATGAAAAGGAAATTCCGACGTAGTAGAAGAAAGAAGGGCAACACGTAATGACACCCATATGCGAGAGACAAGGCAAAAGAAATCATTCCGGAAGATAAAAGAAGGCCAGAGCGGTACGTCGGAAAGCGTCCCAAGTATACCATGAATTAAATGAAACCCTATACACAAGTCCCTTTTAGGACCATAGGCCTGGTGCCCGTCGGACCAACACCAAGCAAACTACGACCTAAGAGAAATACACGAGGGGTCCGTGCAACATGCACTCCGTCCTAGACTGTGGTTGCCAAAGTAATCCGAAACCGGATATTAACTGGCCAACAATGCATATAAGGATCACGGAACTTGTATAAGCTGGAATGCAATGACTGTCAAAACATCCGTCCCGTCCTAAAGGAATCCGACACAGAACTTGACTCCCATCATCCTCCATGTCCCTTTTTATATAAGTGGGGATAGACATAGCCGGACCTTTCCCGGAAGGCCCAGGTAAAGTCAAATTCTTAATTGTCGCTATCGACTATTTCACTAAATGGATCGAGGCAAAGGCCGTCGCAACCTCACCGGCAATCAAGTAAAGAAGTTTCGTATGTGACAAATTGTTTGGCAGATTAGGCCTACCATGGAAATTATATCAGACACTCGGAAAAATAAGGTTCCGTGATAATCCATTCAAAGACTGGTGTGAAAAACTGTGCATCCGCCAATGCTTCGCTTCTGTGAAATACCCACAAGCGATGGTCTAGATATGCAATAGCAAACAGAAGTTTTAGGAGAAGTAATAAAGGCAAGGCTTGATGAAAGAAGCAAAGAATTTATAGAAGAAACTTTCGCCCGCACCACCGTACAATGATCAAGTCAAGTAACGGGGAAACACCATTCTCATTGACATACGGCACGGAAGCTGTCATCCCGGCGGAGATAGGCATGCCAACACTTCGGACCGCGGAAATAGATCAAACTAAAAACAACGAAGCTCTGGGAATCAACTTGGACCTCATAGAAGAAAGAAGGGAGCAAGCAGCAATACAAGAAGCAAAAAGCAAGAAAAAGATGGAAAAATATTACAACTCAAGAGTCCGCGGAACAAGTTTCAAGCCGGGTGATATGGTCTACCGCAGCAATGAAGCAAGTCATGCCAAGGACGAAGGCAAACTTGGACCCAAGTGGGAGGGACCGTACGAAGTTAAAGAGTCGCTTGGAAAGGGAGCTTACAAACTCAAAGACTGCAAAGGAAATGAAATGCCGAGGACATGGAACATTTGTAATCTCAAGAAGTGTTATATACATGAATTGTAAGAATTCGCCCGGCACATATGATGCTCCGGAGGGCAATGTCTATCTATTTGCATCTTGTAAAATTTTGAATTTCAATGAAAAGTGGGGATTAGCTACCCCCACGAGTTTTAAATTTTAAATTGTCTTTACTTTGCAAAGTTATATTAATTGTTGACATGCATGCTAGGAGCCATGCTCCACAAAAATATTATCCCGTATAATAAAGGATTGAGCAACCTCAAAATCAGCTCAGGCGCGTAAGAGGTATTGCAAACCCAGCACCGGGAGAATAACCCACAAATATTCACAAGACTATCTATTACGAACGTACACCAGTAATAAACAAAGATAGCAAACATAGCACTAAAAAACGTGTTATGGTACGGACCTACACGAATCCGTCCAAATCAGATATTAAACTTACAAAGTTAATGTCAATTTACAATAAAAGCCGCAATGGCCACATACGGCCACGGCATACAAAATAAATCCAAAAACAAAAACAAACCGCTATAACAAACCACATGCGGTCACGGTAAAATCTCAAAATGAGGATCTTCAAATTGAGGCATACAAACCACGCTCCCCAAATCTTCATCCGTATGCAAATCCTCAACACAGGGGGCAACCGCAGAAGTGCTGGCCTCACCCAACAAGTTCTGAAAAGACAAAGGATGAGAAACTATATCTACCATTAACTAGCGAAGGGCTGAGGCATGCCTTTTTGGGCCTTCGGCACGGGTGTGAACATTAAGAAGCGCAAAGGATAAAGAGGTCTCCCCAACAACAGCATTTACATCGGCATGATAGATTGGGACAGAGAGCTGCTCAAGGCACGGCTGAAGATGAGCAGCTTCAGGAAGATCTGCCAAAGGTCCGTCCAATAAAAAACAATCTAAGACCTCATCCATCCAGGAATCTTTCTTGGACTTCAACAAATGAACCAGGGGGAAGTCCGCTTCTTCAAGAGCTCTTACCGCGTCAAGATAATTGCTCTCAGCAGTCTCAGGATTGTATGCCACAACTGCGGAAAGTGAGGTTCCAGCGACGCCATGCTCATGACCCAAAATGCCTTGATACTCGGGGGACTTCAAACATTTAACCATAGCAAGTTCCATCCCGTAAGTCAGCAACCATCTTCGTCCAGCTAGAGTAGTCAGGTAGGCAGGGTAAAATTCCCCCCTAGGCGACCGGACACATCCATCACGTGTGCCTCAAGTTCGGCCACACGATTGTACAACTCCTGAGCTTGTGCTTCCTGCTGAGCTTCCATCTTCTCTTTAAAATCACGAAAAGCGAAATGAAGAGTAGAAACCTGCAAGGATAAGAAGTTAAGTAAATATATATATATATATATATATATATATATATATATATATATATATATATATATATATATATATATATATAT
>BQNB010168160.1:0-13918 GCA_026074375.1 Tanacetum coccineum
TGACAATTCTAGTCCTTGTAGTCTTGCCTAATGATTACTAATGTAATTCCGATATGTCACCATATTTTAAGGCTAACAGAATGATAACTAAATTTTTCAAAACGTCTCTTTTGAGTCATTTTCTAGGATTATGATTGTTGATTCATGAAGTAATAGCCCCAATTTAGCTTCCGCTGCTATGTCAAAATAACAGGGTGTTACAACCTATGCGAAAATGCCAATTTTTCCCGTACAATAAGGATGTAACTGAAAATAAAGGTAATGATCAGTTATTTCTTTAACAATGCGTGTGAATAGCGTTCGGCTCATTCGAAACCGCGTACAAAAGGTTGCTTCGTCATATTGTGGATGTTCGAAAAAGTAAGCCGCCACTAAACGATCATGAGCACCGTAACGATCTCTTTCTACTTGGTTTCGTGAGATGTTTGGTTTAGAAGCTTGAATTGCCGCACTACAGGCCTCTGTAAACAACGCAAGCTCACAACTAACTTTATCTTCATCGTCCGAGGAGGAATACAAAAAATAGATCGTAAGACAGTTTGTAGATGATATGTGTAAAAATATATAAAGAGAATGTGTTTGAAAGTGTGTATATAAATGAATAATTAATATGGTATTTATAGAATAAAAAAGTTTAAAATTTTTAAATTCAAAAAGTTTTTTTTATTTAAATAGCCAACGGCTTTTCTTTTGCAAAGTATACACTTGAATCGATCACATACCCGACCTTCTTGTGATTTTGTCCTCGGTCGACCTACATATGATTCACAACCCAGGGGCGACCAACACATTACTCGGTCGAGTAAGTATTGAAGGTTAATGTTTATTCCTTGATTATAACTGATAACAACTATCCTATATATAGGATACAAGAGATTATTCTAGAATAATAACAATGGGTTTGGGCCTAATACAAATCAATAAGTAATAAATATTGATTGATGACTTGACTTTGAATATTGACTTGACTGTGGAATGATGAATCTTGACTTGACTTATATACGGCTAATATCCAAAAATATATGACTAATACGCCCCCGCAGTTTGAGCGGGAGGAGGACGGACGCTTAAGCTGGAGCGAAAATCTTCAAATAAAGCCAAAGGAAGACCTTTGGTGAAGATATCAGCATACTGAAAACGAGATAGAACAGGAAGAATCCGAACATGACCAGCCTTAACCATATCACGAACAAAATGGATATCAATCTCTATATGTTTGGTGCGTTGATGTTGAACCGGGTTGGCCGACATATAAACTGCACTAACGTTATCACAATAAACTAGAGTAGCAGTTAAGAGAGGAGAGTGTAACTCATAAAGGAGATTGCGAATCCAAGCTGTCTCGGCAACAACATTAGCAACACCTCGATATTCTGCTTTAGCACTAGAGCGAGAGATGGTGTATTGTCGTTTAGCAGACCAAGACAACAGGTTATCATCGAGAAACACACAATAACCGAAAGTAGACCGGCGAGTAGATGAACAACCAGCCCAGTCAGCATCAGTGTAACCAACTAAAGATGTAGTAGCGGAAGCATATAAGTGAAGACCAAGATCCAGAGTGCCCTGAACATAGCGCAGGATACGTTTGAGAGCGGCAAAATGCGGCTCCCTCGGATCATGCATATAGAGACAAATCTGTTGAACTGCATAGGACAAATCTGGGCGAGTAAAGGTAAGATACTGAAGTCCCCCTGCAAGGCTACGGTATAAGGTAGGATCCTGTACTGGAACACCGTCCGGACCCAATTTGGAGTCAGTGTCAACTGGTGTCCGAGACGGGTTACAATTAACCATATGAGCACGCTCAAGAAGCTGAAGAGCATACTTCTTTTGAGACAAAAATAATCCTGTAGAGTGACGAACAGCAGATATGCCAAGAAAATAATTAAGTGCCCCGAGATCAGTCATATCAAACTCTTTATGCAGAGAGTCTATAATCTGCCGAAGTAGAACTGAGGAAGAAGCTGTGAGGATAATATCATCCACATATATAAGCAAATAAGCAACCTGAGAACCCTGTGTATAGATAAACAATGAAGAATCACAGCGACTAGGAGAAAATCCAGCCCGAGTGGCATAGCCTGCAAACCGCTGAAACCAAGCACGAGGTGCTTGTTTCAGACCATACAAAGATCTCTGTAAAAGACAAACATGGTGAGGATATCGTGAATCAACAAAGCCGGGTGGCTGATGCATGTATACCGTCTCAGATAAATCACCGTTAAGAAATGCATTCTTAACATCAAGTTGGTGAATAGGCCACCGACGAGACACAGCAAGGCTAAGAACCGTGCGAATAGTGGCCGGTTTAACAACCGGACTAAAAGTCTCGTCAAAATCAACACCAAGCTGCTGACTACTACCATTAGCAACTAATCGAGCCTTATAGCGACTCAACGTACCGTCAGCATGAAACTTATGCTTAAATAACCACATGGAGCGAACCAGGTTGACATTCGAAGGCCTGGGTACAAGAATCCAAGTACCATTTTTAACTAGCGCATTATACTCATCATGCATAGCATTAGACCAATTAGGGTCTTTTAAAGCAAGAAACGGAGATTTAGGAATAGGAGAAAGAGGTGAAGTGTGAAGAGATAAACGATCGATAGGTTTAACGATTCCGGCTTGAGACCGAGTGACCATGCGGTGAGTTCGAGTGGGTTCGGGAACGTGTGAGGAATGATTGGTAGGAGGGTCGTAAGGTGGATGGGTCGTGGGGTTGTGTATTGGAAGCTCGTGGGCGTTCGTAGAAGGCCCAATATGGTTTTGTGGCTGTTGGGCTTGCATAGGAGGCCCAGTGTTAGGTAAAGGGTTATTGGGCTGTTGATTTGAGTTTGGATGTGAGGTTGTTGGGTTTTGGCGTTAAGGATGTGATGAAGTATAGGAGAAGCTGGTGTAGTATCTAGAAATGTGTAGGAGGGCGGGGAGGAGGGTGTCATAGATTTATATGGAAACTGAGTTTCATCAAAGGTGACATGGCGAGAGAGAATGATTTTGTTAGTTTCAAGATCCAGGCAACGATAACCGCGGTGATAGGCAGGATATCCTAAAAAGATGCAAGGGGTGGCACGTGGGGCAAGTTTGTGAGGTGAGTGAAGGTGAGGGTAGCAAAGACATCCAAAGATGCGTAAGCGGGAGTAGTCGGGCTCTTTGTGAAAGAGTTTAGAGAAAGGAATTTCATTGTTAATGGCAGTGGAAGGAAGAAGGTTAAGTAGGTAGGTTGCCATATGGAGGGCCTCAACCCAAAAGGACGGGGGTAGGTGTGCTTGAAAAAGGAGAGTGCGAATGACATTATTTATGGTTCGAATCATTCGTTCGGCTTTACCATTTTGTTGAGAGGTTTTGGGGCAAGAAAAGCGGAGTTGAATGCCATGCGTAGCAAAAAGTGTGTGTAGTTGATTATTGTCGAACTCACCACCATGATCACATTGGAAACTCTTAATGTCACATTTAAATTGATTTTGAACGTATTTTTGAAAATGCACAAATTTACCAAACATATCAGATTTATGTTTAAGGGGATAGATCCACAAATAATGAGAGAAATGATCAAGAAAGAGAACATAATATTTGAAACCACTTGAACTAACAATTGGAGAGGTCCACAAATCAGAATGGATAATATCAAAACATTGTTTAACACTAGAGATAGAACTCTGATACCATATTGAAGGTTAATGTTTTCCATGATTATAACTGATAACAACTATCCTATATATAGGATACAAGGGATTATTAAGAATAATAACAATGGGCTTGAGCCTAATACAAATCAATAAGTAATAAATGTTGATTGATGACTTGACTTTGAATATTGACTTGACTGTAGGAACGGTTGACGGCTTGGTAACTAGATAGAGATCGCCCAAAATGTCACATCGAAGGAGGATATGACGAGTCAAGAAATCCTTCACAAAGAAACCAAAGGCGTCAAATTCAATGGTGCAGTTATTATCTCTAGTAAATTGACGAACAAAAATGAAATTTTTAATGATATTAGGTGTTACAAGAACATTGTGAAGATGTAAGGGGCGATGTAGAGATGGAATACTGCTATGTCCGGTGTTGGTAACGGGAATAGAGTTACTGTCGCCAACATGAATAGATGGGTATAAACATGAATTAAAAAGAGTACTTAAATTATGAGCATTAGAATTTAAGTGAGAAGTTGCACCTGTATCCATGTTCCAAGTTGGGTCGTGCAACGTCATAGTGCTGAACGCACTTGGTAATAAAGTGGCCTGAGATGGATGAAGAGCAGGCGCAGCCTTGAGAATACCTTGGCTGTTGGAGGGAAAACTGTGAAGATTATGTTGTTGTTGGACCGGTTGCTGCTGCTGTTGGGCTGTACCATATCCATGCTGCTGGTGGGCCGCAAAAAGAACCGGTTGGGCTGGCTGTTAAACTACACCAAAAGAAAAAGGGGTGTGTTGGTTGTTGGGCTGTGAGGGTAGGCCTTGCTGATTGTATTGGGCCAGACGAGTGGAGTGGTAGCCAGAAGGGGGTTGAGAAGCCCAATGCATATTTTTATTCAACTGGGAAGAGTAGACAGTGGCTCGATCACCAAAATTCCTACTAGACTTTTTATTTAACCCGGACCGATTTCGGTGGTCAAGAATATACTTGCACCGATCACCAAATTTACATGTCCCTTTATTAAAATGATTACAAAGTTGAGGGAGATTAGAGGGCTTGTTCGGGTTCCCTTTGTTGTTCGATTGGTTGGATTCCAAAAGAACCGTTGGTGACGACGAGCTACTTGAGAAATCGGTGGAAGAGCCGGAGTCATTATTGAATGATGATTCTTTTAGAAGCAACATGGTACAAACGTTTTCAAATGAGGGGAAGGTTTCATGGTTACGAATAATCTCAACAAGGGTAGCAAACCTAGAGTCAAGACCATTGATGGTGTAAATGACCAAGTTTTTGTCACTGACAACACAACCAAGGTTTATAAGCCTATCAACCACATACCTAATTTTGGTGCAATATTCATTGACGGTTATCTTGCTAATCTTGATAGACCGAAGCTCATAATCGAGATTGATTGCCCTAGCATATTTGTTGTCATGAAACAATTCTTTCAAACGATCCCATAGAGCTTTTGCATTACCCGGTGTGGTAACGACTTGCTCTTGAAGAGAATCACATAAGGATCCAAGGATCCACATCTTGATGAGATCATCAAGTTGACACCATTCTGGGTTAGTAGATGCGGTGTCGGTTTCAACATGGGATTTGAGACCGAGGCTCCCAAGATGAATGAGGGAAAAAGAGCTCCACGAGTTGTAGTTATGTTTTTCTAGGTCTAATTTAATGGGGACTTTGTTCGGGATGGTAAAGGGAATTATTTTATCGGTTGTAGAAGGTGGTGGTGGTGGTGTGTCTTCCACGGCCATGGATGCCGAATGGAGATATTGGTGGTGGTAGGAGAAAAAAGAGGAGGGGGACGAAAGATTAAGGAGATTTTTAAGGAGAGAAAGGCTGTGATACCATATTGAAGGTTAATGTTTTCCTTGATTATAACTGATAACAACTATCCTATATATATGATACAAGAGATTATTCTAGAATAATAACAATGGGCTTGGGCCTAATACAAATCAATAAGCAATAAATGTTGATTGATGAATTGACTTTGAATATTGACTTGACCGTTGAATGATGAATCTTGACTTGACTTATATACGGCTAATATCCAAAAATATATGACTAATAATTACATGTAATAAAATCGTATATCCCACGAGGAACATATAAATTCAAATTAGTAGGAAATATGTATACTAATAAAACATATATTTAAATCAACAAGATGGTGTGATGCATTATGTGAGTCGACGGTGTTAGGGTTTGATTTGGTTTTACTGCCCGATAAAAAGGATGTTCTGAATTGATTATAACGAGTTTAGTGTGGTGATGTAATGAGATGTGTGTGTCCGTCTTGCTTGAAACCTTTTTGTTATCAATGTAAGGCTCCATGGCATGATGGTTATACATGCGAAGAGACGAGGGATGGAAACAATGTTGATTTTGAAGTTGTATGCAAGAAGAATGGGTGGAATTGGAAGAGGTGTCCCAAGTGTAGGTATTATATTCAGTTTATTGGTGGTTGTCATATCATTGATTGCAGGTTTGTTCCACTCCATTGCACTCACTACAACATACTACATTGTTTTCTTTAACAAAACATTGGATCGATTTTTAATTAACGTTGTTGCAGATGTGGGACCAAATTTTGCTACCAGTGCGGAAAAGAAGTACCATTTTGGCGTAAGTTCGAGTTCATCTATATGTGTTGCACAACCAATGACAATGTCTATGATATTCAACGTTCGTATGAAAGAGAAAAAATTTAAACAAACAGTAATATCAAAAACTTGAACTTTCTTGTAAGTGGATTTGGTCAAATATATCATAGACATCCCCCAGTTTGCTAGCCTAGTTGTTATTGTTAGTTCTACTATATCTATGATCAAGATGATACATAATATATTAGGGCTGAGCAAACTAAACCGAAAACCGACCCGACCCGACAAACCGAGGCGAACCGAGCTTATTCGGTTCGGTTTTCGGTTTATATAAGGTTAACTCGGTTCGGTTTTCGGTTTGCAAAATTCCTTATTTCGGTTTCTGTTTCGGGTCGGCTTTTTTCGGTTCGAGTTTGTCTATCCTAATTGACGTTGTTGCAGATGTGGGACTAAATTTTGCTACCGATGCGGACAAAAAGTACCATTTTTGCGCACGTTCGAGTTTGTCTATATGTGTTGCACAACCAAAGACGATTACTATGATGTCTATGATTCTTATGAGAGAGATGATATATCATTACTTCAGTTTGCTAGTTGTTATTGTTAGTTCTACTATATCTATGATCAAGATGATATTGTCCTTTTCTTCTTTTTATCTTACTCTTTCTCATTCACATATGTCTCAGCTACAATTTTTTTTATTCCAATAGAACTGCATCCGTTATGATTGTCAGCTTTACTTTAAAGTCGGGTTTCAACCAAAATTGTCTTTTAAGGACTAGTTGTGATGGATGTTTTTCTTTTTCTGTAGGTCGTGATCGATTTGTAGTAGATTAAGCCAACTATTACTCACAATAACCTAGCCACAAGTGCTTTTTTTTATTCTAATGTGAACGAATGTGTCTTGATATGAGAGAAAGAGTAGATACATGTGATGTGTATATAAGACATTGACGTTTTATACCAATGTCTAAAGAAACTAAATTGATTACTCGAATACATACTTGGTTTGCCAACCTGAACTACCCACTTATGTGACCACAAGAAAATCGAATGACCGGCTTTAATTTTGTACTTCAGTTCACTCAAAATGTGAATGATCAATGACCTAAAATTCTGTTTGATAATTTAAGATTTCCGGGCGACTCGAGAACTACATTAACACCTAAATAAATATAATTGTCAAACTCGGCGTGCAAGACATTTTTATAATACATTTAAAACAAATGAAACTCAAATTAAATGATGAGTTTTTTTCTCAACGCAACGCGCTGACATGAAAAACCTTGTTACAAATCAAATACAACTCATATAAAACCCAACGTCCCAACCTACTTAACCCGCCAACCAATTATATGAATGGTTATACGGGTCATAATAAAGTTAGTGGGTTGAGCGTAAGCTTTATAGAATATATATATTAAGTTTTGATATATATCATATAGAATTTATTTTTTAAAAAAGTTACTCCATTTTTTTTACAAATCTATATTAATTTTATAGATATAGATTTTTAAAAAAAAGTTACTCTCTTTAGTTTTAAGTAAATATCTTTTCAAAAGTTTATAGACAAAGGTTTTAATATGTCCGGGAAAGACGACAATAAACTAGAAGTAGGCACTTCTAGAATAAACGAAATTGGGTCAACAACCCATTTTCAATGCCCTATGTTAAAAGGGGCAAACTACACAACTTGGGCAATTCGAATGCAAATCATTCTCGGAGCGAATGGTTTATGGGAAATGATAGAGCCGCTAGAGACGACTCAATCAGACAACAAAAAAGATAAGACTGCTATCACATTCCTTTACCAAGCTTTACCAGAAGAACAATTGCTTCAAATCACAAAACACAAAACCGCGAAAGCCATATGGGATGCCTTAAAAACTAGACACATAGGAGAAGAAAGAGTCCAACAAGCAAGATTACAAACACTCAAATCCGACTTTGAGATGTTACACATGAAGGAAGACGAGACAATCGACACCTTCACCGAAAAATTAACAACACTAGTAAACAAAGCCGCCAGTCTAGGGCACACAATTGAAGATTCTGTTGTCATACGCAAATTATTAAATGCCGTACCCGACGAATTTCTTCAGATTGTTGCATCCATTGAACAATACTCAGATTTAGACGAGATGTCAGTAGACGAAGCTATTGGTAGATTGAAAACCTTCGAAGAAAGAATAAAGGTTAAGAAAGGAAGAGCATTCGAAGATCAAGATAAACTATTATTTGCAAAACACAACGATAATGGTCAAAGACATCACTATGATAATCAAGGAAGAGGAAGATACATTCCACCACATAACCGAAATCGTGACAATGTCAGACAACATGGAAAAGAAGGAAATTTCTCACAAGATTACAATGAAGCAATGAAAAAGCCTAGAGATTTTAGCAATGTAAAATGTTACAATTGCAATGAATATGGACATTATGCCTCACATTGCCATAAAAGAGATCAAAGACAACAAAGACGAGAAGCATCGAACCTTGTGGAAGAAGAGTTAGAACCAACATTGTTAATGGCATCCACAAGCTTCAACAAGACACAAAGGAAATCTAGCAAGGATACACCAACATATGAAAGTATTCGTTTTTCAAAAGACTATGATGATAAAGACTCAAAGTTTGGAGAAAGTATACTAGAGGAAGATGAAGGAGGACATGATCAAGATTATAATAAACTAAGTGAGGAAGATCAACAAGTCGAAGAAAATAACGGAAGAAAACCTAGAGTCAAGACACACTTTTGGAGCACTATTATTTCAAAAGTGGTTCAAAGGATTAAACGAAAATGAAGACATTGAAGACACAGCGATTGTGATTACGGGGGAGAATATTGGGCCGAAAACCAAGTAAACCGGGTAATCACAACCTGCTAGACAAACCGACGGTTATAAGCGGTTATATAACTGAAAAAACAGTTATATAACTGTAAATCAGTTATTTTACCAAGGGTTGCAACTTTTACTCGCACCCTTTCAGTTTGTATAAATAGGAAACAAAGATTGTAAACAAACATCAGATTGATTATAGATTCAGATTTATAAAAATGATTGCATTTGGTATATTTTGATTACGATTTAGATTTTTCGATCCAACATTGCATAATTTGAGTTAGAATTATTTTAACAAGTATGATAATGATAAGTCTGGAACGAATATGAAACTATAACATTTTAGTTGGTTACTTCACAAATTTACACATAGAAAAGAAGACAAACAACATGATTCACAACACACCTTGGTACGGAGTACCAATTACATTACTCACTCAATCGACTTCCCCTTTGATTCTTGCTATCCAAAGACATTGGAGGTATGCTTTGTTGATGTCTAAAAACATTGTACGGGTCGATTTGTGTCTTTGCCTTCACCAACCGGTCGTAGTTTTTACCAAAGTACTTTTCGCCCCATTCCCGACCCATCTCGACCTCCTTATCATCACTCAACTCGACCCTAGTTTTGATCCAATTCATCACTCCAAGATCAGAATCAATGTAGTTAGCATATGCTGCCCGTGGTTCCCGTGCAACATAAGGTGTCATTGACCCGTAGAAACCTCGAATCCATGAAATATAATCATCGGTTTTATCATTTTCCATTTCTTTCCATTCGACTAGATACTGAATAGTGAAAAGGTTCCCTTTCCTATGAGGGAATGGAATCGAATCACTACTTATTTTTTCCATTGTGCCGCCATATGGATCCAAAATAACATACCCTTTCGGCTGTTTCTCAAGCATATCAACAAAGGTGGCTAGACCAAGCCGTGGAAGCGGTTTTCGAACATAGTCTGATTTCGCCTTGTAGTACAATTTATCTTGTAAAAACTTGTTCTTCAAATCAGAAACTGTGCTTCCTTTTCCGTAACCTGAAAAGAACAAAATCGACTCGATCCAACTACTTTCTTTACAGTCGTTTTCAACAACTTTTAGATCCGGAAAAGTTTGGTTTATAATTGATAAAGCTTTGGCTTTCGATCCCAAATAAAACCCTTTAAATGTTGCGGAAACACCTGGTTTTCCTTTACGTTCGGGCAAACTAGCACCAACGAAAGATGATAAGTAAAAGTCATCGGGCAGATTGTGCGCGACATTTTGCCATTTGTTTACTAAATCAGTCACTTGTTCCTTTGTGCCTGGTCTAGACACAATGAAACTAGTGACTCTTTCGGGTACACTTAACAACTTAATGTTCCACGCATACACGATTCCCCAGACCCCGCCACCCCCACCACGAATAGCCCAAAACACATCCTCACCCATAGCGTCACGGTTTAGTAACTCACCTTCAGCGGTTACTAAATACGCGTCAACTACATTGTCCGCAGCCAACCCATATTTCCGAGACAACAACCCAAACCCACCACCCGAAATGTGACCACCCATCCCAACAGTTGGACACGACCCTGCCGAGAACCCGTGGACCCCACTCGACTCGGCTATCGCACAGTACGTTTGCCCAAGTGTCGCACCGGCTTCAACCCACGCGGTACCCGAGTTCATGTCCACCGAAACACCATCTAGTCTAGTCAAATCAATCACCACGAAGGGACGTCCATCCATAGACACGGAGGACATCCCTTCGTAACTATGACCACCACTCCGAACCCGAATTTCCATCCCTGAACCTCGAGCACATGCAACCGTTTTCGCCAACTGTTCTTTCGTCTCTGGGAACACGATAACATCTGGTTTCGGCACTGATGATCCCGTAAACCGAAGATTTTGAAGCGAGAAATTAAGTAGTTCATAATACACGGAAGAATCATTATTCGAAGTCGAATGAATCGTAAAGTTATGAACACCAGCCTCAGTTAAACACGTAGTAAACGTCTTTGCATGTTCTTTTTCATCTTTTATCTCGTGTTCGTGTTCGTGCTCATGTTCATGTTCGTAAGCATATGTAGGTACAAAAATTGACATGGCTAAAAAGACGAAAACAGTGATTAAGTAAGAAAGGTTACACCCCATAAAAGATTGAATCTAGTATGAGTACGTAGCTAGTGCTAACCATGGGTTTATATATATATGACAATTAACGTTAATTTTTTATTTAGGAATCATGGTGATTATAACGTTAAGACAAACAGAGAAATGTAAAGCAGAAAGTAACGTGCCGGCTGTTGTTAAGAAAAATATTTAGAAATTGTGAAGAACTTACGAAAGTACATGCAGACAAACGTAACTTTCTAATAATATCACTTTTCAAAGATAAAGTGGGCTGTTCATTTGGATAGATGTAAAATTCTAATGGTTCATTCAAGTTTTTTAGTTTTATACGTACACTAATTAGAGGTCAAATCATATGCCTCTAATCTACAAGGTTTGACATGTCTATTGATATCTTCCAAAGAACAAAGTATTTTCTGTTTTAACGAATACTAAAAAGAAAAGTAACTGATAGTTACGTTCTATAAGCAAGGTACTTCATCCGTTTTAAAAAGTGTTCAGATTCTATAAAATATTTTTGAAACCTGGTGACACTTTTAAAATTTAAAATTATTATAGGACGGGTGGAGTATTACTTTTTAATAGTGTCTTTTAAACGCCAGAGGTTTTATTATCAAATTATTCAAGAATATGTGTCGATTTACAACATGAACATTTACGTACATAAATACTAGCTAGCATAACTCTCAATGAGTCAAAATTTTAACATACAAACATGGGTCGAAAAGTAGTTAATTTTTGAAGTACCACATGTAAGTAAACATACATAAATACATGCATGGTTCATGCTACTCTTCGACCATGCAGAGTACAAGTGAAACCTCAAAACGAGAATACGGATGAAAACTGTATCTTTTCGGATCGATTGGTTAGACGATCCATTGGCCTCATGTATGCAGTGGCGGTACCAAAGGGGGGGCAGTGTGGGCAGCTGCCCCCACAAACCTGTCAAATTCTTTTGAAAAAAATAATTTTCTAAGGGTGTTTTTGTAATATTTTATACCGAGGTGTTCTACATCCACAAAATGTTTACAAATTTTTTTCTCACAAAATGATTTGTCATGCATCCATTGGGAGTTATGAATGTAAAAGGTAGAAAGAGAATTGATTAAGATTAATTTGATTTGTGATAAGTCATTTTGTGGAACTTTGTTTGTAAAAATTTTGTGAATATAGTATTTTCCTTTTATACCTGCCCCCATATCCCAAAGTAAAAAAACAAAGCGGCAATATAGACAAGAAAAGACGGTAACAGTTTGCCCCCTCAAATTTTTTTTCGTGGTACCGGCCCTGCATGTATGATCACTTGATCTATGTTATACATGTAAACTAGTTTCTTGTTAGTTTACCTTTTTAAAGAAAATGATGGTAAAAAGAAATACAGATAAGCTTATATATATCTACTAGTTAATTTTATATTTTTGAAACATGATACAGTAGTTTTTTTTTTAATATGTCCAAGTATATTGGTACAAAAAGATATTGATCCTACAATGATACTCAGAATCAAAAATCTAAACTTGAATATTCATCACATTTTAAATCTTGTTTGGATTTTGGACTTAAAGAGTAGCTAGTACAATTGTTTTTGAAGATTACTATGTTGTTGAGGCGATATGCCGGCCAACCGCAAAGTTCCAAACGCTACCGTTTCTATCTCCTTACTTTTTTATTAGATAAACCAAGAAATATAGATTACCTTACTTTTTTATTAGATAAACCAAGAAATATAGATATCTAACTTACGTGAACCTAAATAAAAGTTAAATGATTATTTAATATCTTATATATACTGAGGAATTTAAGTTTTTTTATCATATCTTATTCATGTTATGAATAACCTATTTCACAAATATGAACACGGAAAGGACCATTCAATGTGTGTTAATTAATGATTATGATTGATGTTAATGTAACAAGCTAGCTTGATCTTGACATGTAATTTAGAACACTTTGACAAGTAACTAGTAGAGTAAATTGCATAAATCGTCCCTAAAGTTTAGCCAAATTGCATGTTTCGTTCCAAATGTTACGAAAGTGCAAGGATCATCCATGTGGGGAAACCTTTGGTGCAAGTATCGTCCCCGCAGGGACGATACTTGCATCAAAGGTTTCCCCACATATATCCTCACAGGGATGATACTTGCACCAAATGTTTCCCCACAAGGACGATCCTTGCACTTTCGTAACGTTTGGGACGAAACATGCAATTTGGCCAAACTTTAGGGACGATTTATGCAATTTACTCTATAAAGAATAATTTTTTCTTCTCTCGAATCAAGTACGAGTAAGTTTTATCATTATGCATTAGGTTTAGTTTTTTTTTGGTCTAACGGATATATATCCGGAGGTCTGCCAGATGTATTCAAGGGGACTGCCGAATATATCCGGAGGACTGACATATATATATCCGGAGGACTGACGGATAAATCCGGAGGACTGGCGGATAAATCCGGAGGACTGACGGATATATCCAGGGGACTGATGGATATATCTGGGGGACCGACGGATATATATCCGGGGGACCGCCGGATAGACGGATATATTCGGGGGACTGACGGATATATCCGGATGACTGATGGATATATATTTGGGGACTGACATATTTAGTTTTTTGTTTTTTTGTGTTATTTTGTTTATCGCGATCTGATCTTTCAATGGTTAAATTTTTAATGCAACACATAATGACTTTTCAAG
>BQNB010168161.1:0-13918 GCA_026074375.1 Tanacetum coccineum
ACCATTTTCCATCAGAAAAGAAGAAAGTGTCTCATACCAAGCTCTAGGGGCTTGATGAAGACCATAAAGAGCTTTGATCACCTTATAGACTTTGTTTGGATGAGCAGGATCAACAAAGCCTGGAGGTTGATGGACATATACCTCCTCTTCAATAGTGCCATAGAGAAATGCACTTTTAACATCCATTTGGTAGACAGTAAATCCCATGTATGATGCAAAGGCTAAAAATAACCTGATTACCTCTATCCTGGCAACAAGTGCAAAAACCTCATTATCATCCTTGTTAGCTAAGAAAAATACCCAACTAAATCTGCTGAAATCATCAGTCACAATCAAACAGTACCTTTTCTTGTTAATACTTTCTACAGAGACAGGTCCAAATAAGTCCATATGAAGTAATTCTAGGGGCTTTCTGATGATTCTTTCTAACTCAGTAAAAAGGACACTATTTTTCTTGTCACACATTTGTGAGACAGAGAAAAGGTTAAACTTAAGTTCATCTACAAAATAAACATCATCAAATTCTAAATTAGCAGTTCTATTTTTACCTTTACCCGTTATTTTACCTCTTTTGGGATCACTTCCAAAAGCCACAAAGCCTCCATTGTAATCTTCATAGTCTGAAAGATAAGCTTTATTGCCAGTCATATGGCTAGAGCAACCACTATCTACCACTGTATGATCCTATAACAAGATCTCTAGATTGCCCTGCACAAAAAGTAAGAGAATTAGTATTTCTTAGGGATCCAAGCCATTACAGACTTAGAAATCCTTTTTGGGTCAACATAATCAACCTTCTTGAGCATGAATGATCCACTGTCTTTGGACACATGATCCAAATAATTTTTCTTAGGCCTCCAAACCCACCTTGACTTTTTATGGTCAGTATCCATCTAACCCTTACAAGTATTAACTACTACTCTTGTCCTAGCAGTAGTCATATTTTGAACCCCAAAAGTTTTAACATCTTGTTTTAAGTCTTTGGGTCTAAAAGATGGTTTTGTGTAGCAAGACCTCTTGATAGGTGAGTATGAGCCTCTTGGTCTTACATTGTCCATTCTTGGGTAAATTGGTCTAATAGCACCACCAGTTTGTGCTATTTTTGGGGCAAATGGTCTAACAATACTAACAGTACTAACTGGCCTAGCAGTACTAACTGGCCTAGCAGTACTAACTGTGTGAACTACTATTTTCTCATTTTGCTTAACAGGAGTAATCAAACCTGTTCTTGTTAGTACTCCTGATGGGACAAAAGTCTTTCTTAAATGAGGGTATTTTGAAAAAAAATATGATTAACCCTTTTAGAATTATCCCATACTGGTTTGTCCACCCTTGGACCAGTATTGACCATAGTTTTCAGCTTAGGTTCTCCCTTGGACCAGTATTGACCACAGTTTTCAGCTTAGGTTCTTGACTCTGTTTGTCATGAAAATTACAATCTTTGATCAAATGGTCAGTACTTTTATAGACAAAAGAGGCTTTTATTTTCTTAAATCTAATTCCTTGTTTTTGAGAAGTTTGACCATATTTATCAACTCTAGTTTTAATTGTTTGAGTCTCATTAGTCTTAACAGGAATAACTGTTTGCACTTCAGACACATCATCCTCATCATCTAAGTTCCAATCCTCAATGATAACTTTATCTCTGTTAACTGATTCATAGACTGTCTTAGGTTTTTGAGTATTTGCTTCATTTGTTTTACCTACAGTCTCACTTGTTTCAGTATTAAGATCAGTTGTTTTTGACTCAGTTATTTTCTTCCTAATGGCATATTCATCTACACCTGCAAATGATATGTCAGCTCTTGGGGTTAGGAAGTTCCCTGTTATAGGAGGAGGAACAGCATGAAACCCATCTGCTTTAGAGAACCTATCATTTGCTGGTGTGTTCTCTTCATCACTTGATCTGACATCAAAAACAAATAAACTAATCTCACTATCAGTTTCAGAATTGTTACTCATTTTATTCAATTGTGTGCCATATCCTAAACCAGTTTTATCTCTAGCACTCATTTGACTGTTGAGTAATTCATTAAGATTCTTGGATGATTCTTCCCATTTTTCTATCTTTAATTTTAACTCATCTCTTTCCTTAACAACTTTATCTAATTCCACGTTAAGGTTGTTAATTTTAATTTCTTTGCATTTAAGCTCATAGTTTTGAAACTCATATTTTTCATCCCAAGCCAATTCATTCTTTTCATGTACTAGAATCCTAGATTCTAGTGACTCTAAGGCTAACTTATAACCCTGAATTTCTAGTCTTGCTCTGCTATGTTTTTCTCTTTTACTATCGTAATTCTTTTGAATAGTTTTAAAAGATTTAAGACATTGTTTAGAACATTTTTGTACCTCATTGTCAGAAGAACTTGATGAGCTTGAAGAAGAGATTACCATTAAAGCATAGTTGACTGGTTCTACCTCAAAATCATTACTCTAGTCATATCCTCCTAGACCATCTTGAGCCACCAGTGCTTGTGATGAAGATTCATTTGTTGGTGCATTGATCCTGCCATTGTCACCATAAGATCTTCTCCCTTGATTCCTTCCAGATCTGCATTCCCTATCAAAGTGCCCTTTTCTGTGACAGTTGTAGCACTTAATTTTTGACTTATCAAGAGAAACAGGTCGTTTTTCTTTGAAATCCAAGTTCCTTCCTGTCTTCTGAATGAATTTTTTCCCTCTGATAGTCAACATAGCCACCTGCCATCTAAGATCTAATTCTTCCAAGTCATCTTCATCAATCTGCTAAAAATCCTTATTTTCAAGTTGAGGACTGGTTGTTGGTTATGCAAAGAAGGAGCACGCTACATCATGAGCACATGGGGTAGTTGAAACTTGACTAATTCCTCCAGTAGTACTAACCCCAAAATCTCCACTGGCAGTACTAACTTCATTAGTACTGCTAGTGTTCTCAGAGGAAAGAAATGCTAAGTTTTGAGAAATAGAAGTGGAACTTGAAGACTTTTTCATCTTATCTTCATAGATCCTAAGATTGTTGTAGAGGTCATCAATATCAATTTCATCAATGTTTGGCTTATTTCTCATGATTAGAGCAATTTGATTCCATGAAGGAGGAAGACTTTTTAGGAACTTCTGGTTGATATCTTCCTTTGATATTGGAGCACCATGAACCTCCAATTGACTTATGAGTTTCTGGAACCTATCATAAGCCTTGTCTAGACTTTAATTTGATGTAGTAGTAAAGTTTTCAAACTGATGTTTTAGAACATTTTTCTGCATCTTCTTGGATTCTTCATTACCTCCAAACCTTGCTTTGATTGCAGCCCAGAGTGATTTAGCATCTGCAACATTGTAAAACTTGAGGAGGTATTCATCAGGTATTGCTAAAAGCAAGATGCTCTTAACTCTTTCCTGATTCCTTTTAGCAGCCAGTTATTTGGCAGTCTTAGGAGCAGGAAGAGCAGATGTTTCTTTGGTTGGTGCAGGCTCTTCTTCTAGATCTCCATTAACAATAACATCCCATAGGTTATGGTTTATGTGACATATATATTGTCGTATTCTCATGCTCCAAATATCATATTCTCCCTTCCTGATGATAGGGATTTTCATTGTTGTGATAGTGGGTGGAGGAGTGTCATGTTCTGCCATCTTGCAATTGAGTTCTTCTTATTCAGAGTTTCCACACAAGCTCTGATACCACTTGTTGTATCCCTTAGTGAATGGATCTTTAACCTTTAGCTTGTAAAGGATTTGTTACTCTAGATAAATCTAAAACAACAATGGTGAAACAATGACTAAACACTATTGATTATGCAGAAACTAATCAATAATGCTAAGAAGAACAGTATTAAGAATCACAAAAGAACTTTATATTATAACTTAAATATGCCTAGGTTACATATTACAAAAACTATGATTGCTAATCGATCTCTATTGATCTGTGTAGAACTATATCTACTAACTATGCCTAGGGTTCCTTTTATACACCAAGAACAGTATTAAGAATCACAAAAGAACTTTATATTATAACTTAAATAGGCAAAACAAATGCAAACACTACGTTAAGTGAAGCGCAGGGGGTGGACTTGCGAATCACCTCTGGCGTGAGAGTAAGTATGTGCTTTTGGATGACAAGTATGCGTAAAGTATGTAAGTAGGTGTTGAAAGCGTAAATCAAACCTGAGTATCTAAGTCAGGAATGCATAATTCCCAACAAAAACATATTGACATCAGATTCCACTTCATAAAAGAGCAAGTTGAGAACGGAGTAGTAGAGCTTTATTTGTCAATACGGAGTATTAGCTAGCGGACATCTTCACTAACCCTTTGGCAGATAAATAATTGAATTTCTTATCAACAAGCTGGGAATGCGAAGTTTTACGCCGGAGACCCTAAAACAATTTGCAGATGAAGGTGAAGAATAGTGGTGGTACCTATTCAAATATCCTGTATATAATATGTATATATATTAAAAACCAGAAAAACCAAAAAGATTTTTCATTTTCAGAAAACCTTTATAAAAATAAAATACAAAAATATAAAATATTTAAAACCAAAGAAAAAATTAAAAAAATGAGAAAAATATAAAAAGAGGTAATAATGGCATGTCTTCTGAAATGTTATTTAATAATGATACGAGGTTGTAAATGAAGTTCGAGCAGAAGTTCAAAAGTTTTCAAAACATGCCAAAAATGGCTTGCTATTATTTCAGATAGCACCGATCATCATCTTAAAGGCAAGCAGTTCAAAAAGAAAACTTGACCTCTCACCGGGAATTTATTCTCGGGCATGGTCTACTTTATGACCATGCAAAGGCTTGTGTTTACTTTGAAACACAACCCGTGCTTCCTATATACAAATTAATGTACGTGACAGTGCATTTATTTGTCAAAATAAGAGAAATCTTATTTTTATTGGTAAAAAGTTATCTTTATAATGAATTAGTATTTTCAGTAATCACAAAAAGATTTTCAAAGACAATTCAACCACTCAAACAATGACAACAACTCTTTAAATAGAAAACGGGTCATTATTTGAGGGGGAGAAAGTGTCATCAAATAATCTTTTAAAACGGTTTTTCAAAATAAGTCACGAAATAAACGGATAATGTTTTGGATAATGACGGATAACATTTTTAAGGGGAGTTAAATCATATTAGCTACAAGGACTTTGGATGTCATTTGTTTCAAACTTTAAGGACTTATTTGCAATTTGAGACTTAGTGAATTTAGGCTTTAAACTACAGACGATCAATATTGCCAACACCTCATAGTTTGTAAAAGACTTAGAAATGTTTGGAAATAATCACATAGTTTTTAAAAGCCTTGAAGTTGATTCTCATGGGATAGATTTAAGCTTATCAATTCTTCGAACACTATCTTTAGTATATTTGCGTACTAGGTTTTACTGATTCCGAGGTATCGAAACCAGCAAGGGGGACGGAATAGATATACAAGAAAGATAATGAGTACACATGATAGAATTCATACCCTATTCTCATTTTAGGTCATTCTGGGAAGACAAATGTCATAACCGCAGAGAAAACAGTGTTTTAACTTGTTACTTTCGGGTGCACTATTTCATCGACATGGGGGAAGAGATATCTTGTTATTTTTAGTATGCATCATTTGAGATACCAAGGGGAAGTGTTGTAAGAATATCTATTCTAAGCGTGAGAAGATTGGTTACTGATTCAAGAAATGCTTCCTCAAACGGTTAATCACTAAGCTTATTTTTTAAAAAAAAGAGTAGAATTAGTTGACAAAAGAGGTACACATAGGTTTGATAAGTATGATGATTCCTTAATATAATCAATATTCTGCAGGAAGAAATAATTGTGACATCTAGGACTTAGTTGACTTAGGTGTTATCATTTCGACTACTTAGAGGGAATAATTATGACATCCGAGACTTAGTTGACTTTGGTGTTTCAATTTATATCATCACTATCATGTAAAGAGAAATACGGACATCCGAGACTTAATTGACTTTGGTGTTATGGTTTTGAATTAATTGTGTACTTCGGATATTTGGGATTTTTACATCAAGACTGCTTGAGGCAGCTTGCAAGAAAGTTTTGAATTTACTCAAGAAAGGATTGCTGATTTAGGGGGAAGCTAAGACAACTTATTAAGAGAGACTATGGGGAAGACCTACGGCTGCTACAAAGAACCATATGATTTTATCATATGATGTTCTCATCATTCAGGTCAAACCTCATACATAATAATCTTGTGAATATATAAATGTGTAGTGTAGACTTAAACATAGGCTTATATAGTGTTTGAGTATGAATTTTCAATAATTTCTTAGTAAATTCAAAAAAAATTCAATTTAACGTACTCAAACACCATATAATACCCTCATAATTTGAGGGGGAGCATTAAAAATGTTCATAATGCGGCTTGTTAATAATTGGACATTCTTTCCCCGAAAGCAGTTATATTTGAGTCAATTGATATCCAAAATATCAAGAGATTTAATATTTTTGATTAGGGGAGAAAATATGATTAAAATATACGGCTAATAATGTGCTTTTTAAGATCTCAAGTGTACGCTTTCCCATATATGTGCTAAACTCTTTCGATTAATCGATACACATATAAAGGGGGGCAAATGGTTACGTGATTGGCTAAACTATGGATGTACCAAAGACCGACCATTTACATTACTGTATTGGAGTTATAAGGTGGTTAAGTTTAGGTATTTATTCCCATGATCCAGCCAAAACCGGAGGGATCTACCCAGGGATATTCCACTTGATAGTGTAGTAGTCCTTAGGTATGAAAAAAGGAGTAAAAGTGAGAATAAGGGAAAAGTGCCGACTAAGATAGAGCTAGTACTGGAACAAACCAACAAGGTACTAGTTATGAAGTCTCGGTAAGCGCTGAAGAGGTTGAAGAATTAAAAAAAAAAGTTAAGATAAAGGGTGAAAAGAAATAAGCCCTCCTTACACTTAGGCAGAAACCGGGTTAATACATATGCTGTCAAGAATCACAAAGAAGATTGCTGACATTGAAGACTGACATCATGGACCCAGTGATGCAATGCACAACCCTCCCTAGCCAATTAGAATCTCTCAAAATATTTCTATTTCATTTCTCACAGAGATTACACGTATTTATATCAACTTTTTCACTCCTAGTTAGTTGGTATTGAAAAGGTGGCAGTCTGCTCTAACCTTCGATCACTAAAACCAAAGTGCACTATTGAGTCTAGAGCCAAAAGAGATTGTTGATCCCAACTTAAGATCTATTCTTTAGCTTGTAAAGGTTAAGTTACTTTGGATAAATCCAAAACAACTATGGTAGAAACTTTGTGAATACTAAAGAGTATGCGGAATCTACTCTTTAATACTTAGAAGAATACTAATAAAACAGTAAACTTGTATGAACAATGATGTTACTGAAAAGCTTCAATATTATTATCAATAATACGAGTACTCTATGTAGTACTAGGGTTTATAACCTTGAAGCTATGTATCAAACACGTCTATGAATTGTCTATGCAACACCATAACCTAGGACCTCCTTTTATACACTAAGGAGTCCTTTACAAGATAACTATAAATCTTCTATAATTCTAATCTTATACATATCTTTCTAACTAAATAGAATATACCCTGAATAAGTCAATACATATCACTTTACACGTCTTTATCTCTTTGGCAGTCTTTAATCTTCATGTAGCAGTCTTAAGTCCTTCAGTAGTGTTAAGTTAGTACTGACAGTACTAACTTACTCTAGCAGTACTAACTAGTTAGTACTGGCAGTTATAACTTGAGCAGTACAAACTCTTGGCCTGGAAGTACTAAGTATGAAGACCTTTAATTTCCAACAATCCTCCCCTAAACTTGTGATTTACCTCCAAATCATCAAGTTTCTTGAATTAAAACCTTGTTCTTTGAGAGGATTCTTCCAAACACTTCATCTTCTTGGTCTTTCAACCTGCATGAATATCTTCCTAAGAAGTTCTTTGGACATCTCATAATTTTGTTCCACCAAGAGCTTTGCAACTAACATCTGTGTAAGAACACCTCTTGATAAAGGATATTCCCTTTCAACCAACATATAGATATTTACTCCATCCTTTATAAATACATTATGCACACCACATGTATCATACAGTCTCCATGTTATATCATGAATATGTTTCTGAGACTTCCATAACTCATCATCAATATCAGTTTCAAACAGTATCTTTAACTCTACCTAGATTTCTATTTCTTTATCTTCTGTTGGTTCTATTGAGTTAAACCTTTCTTGAACTAGACTCCATAGTTTGACTAAATCATCCATGTCAAAAGTCTTTAGTATATCTTCAAAAATCTAATATACCTCTATATGATTACCCACCTTGATAATTTTCCAGTACTTTCTTGAATCTTCAGTGTAAATCTCCTAGTCAATGATTGGATATTTGGTTTGAAGAGCTTTAATATTCATCCCTTCTTCTGGAACTATGATCATCAACTACTGTAGCTCTTCTTGTGATAGCTCATCTGGCTTTTACTTCTTAGAACTTTGGTGATCAAGTTCTTCTTCTGCATCTCTTTTTGAACTTCCAGCTGCTATCTTAGGAACAATTCTGTCAACATCACTCTCCATTGGAGTAAAAATGTTTACTCTCCTCATTGTTGCTTCAAACAAAACTTTGAGCTCATTAAAAGAATATCTTCTTAACTGCTATAATGTATGACTTCCCATGTGTTTGATATAATTTGACATGTTAGTCCTCTGTTGAGGCTGTGTGAGTGGCTTGTTCCTTCTTTATTCTGCTCTTTGTTGGGCAAAATATCTCTTTCTCTAGTTGATAAGTTCTGTAATCAGTCTTGCTTTTTCAGCTTCAGAGTACTTTTCTCTTTCTTCAACTTGTATCCTCTGGGCTAACTCTTCATCAGCTTCAATTCTATCTTGTATGTCTTCCTATTCTTCAACATTAAAAGAGCTAGCTTCTTCATGTACCCTTGCAATCCTCTGCCTGTCTTCTTCATTAAGTTGTTCTTGCAATCTTACAGGTGCTTCATAACCAAGTCTTTCTTGTTTTTCTTGCAACTTTTTCTTCGTTTGCACTGACTCAGGTTCATCTATTTTAGCTATACCTTTATCTTTGGATGCACTCCTCTTAATATATACCAGTGTCTCAGCCAAATTAATGTCATCAGCAGTAGAAACAACAACACTAGCAGTAGTAATTGCTGCACCATCAGTAGAAACTGGCTTAGCAGTACTAACATCTTTAGCAGTAGAAACTTCCTTAGCAGCATCAAAATTAGTTTCAAACTCCTTATCCTGCCCATAGCTCCCCTGAGTCTGTGCACCCATTTGTACCAAATTAATCCCCTTATCTTCATCAATTTGAGCAATTTTCCTCCCCTGTTTGGAAGGATCCTCTTGAGCCAAAATATATGAATCTGAACCTTCTTCATCTGAGAGAACCATTCTGAGCTTTCTTCTTGACTTGCTGAGCTTATCCTTTTTCTCCAACATCTTCACCTTCTTGATAAGCTTTGTAAAAGCAGCAACATAAACTTTCTTTGTCTGTGTCAAGTCTGTCTCAAAAGCTACAACTCTGTATGATAATTTTGTAACCAAATCCATCAATTCATTGTGTTGCATTCTGCCCTCATCACTTCCAAGTGTGTGAACTCTTGGGAGAGGTAAATCATGGGGCATGGTAGGGGTCTTAGCAATGTTACCACTGCCCTGTCCTGCTTCTAAGCTAGTGACAGTAGTGGCAGCCCCTCCATATCTAACATCCACACCTGTGGAAGTAGCCTCATCTGCTACATTGGTGTGAGGAGGAGAACTAGGCTGAGGAACCTCAGTTTCTTGTCTGATAGAACTCCTAAGTGTTGGTGAAAGATGTGGTTGTGAGGTTGATGGAGCACCTGTGGGTGTGTGATGGGACTCAATTGGGACTGTTGATCCTTCACCCTGAAAAATTGGACCCTGAACAAGCATTGTTAGAAACAATGGGGATGTCCTCCCCAGTATAACCCTTAGAAACCCTCTTTATATTGCTAAAAAGTTTTGGAGTATGGGTAGGAGCAATATAAGTTCTATGTGAGGTTGAAGCAGTCTCTTGTGCTTGTTAAAAATACTTGTTTAAAACCTTGTATACATTAACAATTTGTGTTACTATCCAATTTTTCAACCATTCCATCAAAAAACAGTTAGAAAAATTAAACTTCTATTAGTGGCCAAGCAAACAATAAGCATTGCTAATATTAACTACAGAAGTGTCCCATAAGTTTTCTTATAACTTAAACAATTAAGGATGGTATGGATCAAAAACCTCCATTGAGAGGAAAAGGGTCCCTTTTAAAAGGTCAATTTCTTAGAATTGGACACATACCCTATAAGAGCAAGTTATTTAAAAATTTCAGTAGTAGGCAAATTACTAATACCATCAGAATCTTCTAACTTGAGATGCCTCCTAATAGATGCCTCAGAAACAATCTTAACTTTCCCATCTATTGTAGTAGTTATTTCTATTTCTTCATTATCAAGTGTGCTTGCAGTAGCAGTTTGCCAAAACTGTTGGATAAAAGAAACATAGATAGTGGGATTTTCAGTAAGACCATACCGAATGTGACTTGCATTGAGAAAATCTACTATTTGATGAAATCCTTCACTGCCCTTTGTTTTCTTTAAGTAAGTGACCATGTTGTGTATGTCACAGAACTCCAAATTCGCCATTGTTGATTAAGAAAAGATCGATTGAGGTCTGGGTGAGTTTCGTTTATGAGAGTATGTGTGTTTGGCAAAGTCAATTGAGATTATATAAAGAGCACTTAAGGTTTTTAGTGGACCGACTGAATAAAATTGGATGTTTATCTTGAATAAATCTTATGAGTTAAAGAAAGTTCATGAATTATCCAAATTAAGGAAACCTATAAGTGAAGTAGTTGGCAAAAATATTTCAACGGCTATATTTAATTGCCAAAAATTTGTTATGCCCCAAACAGTACTAACGGTAGTCTAGCAGTACCAAGTTTAGCCTAACAATACTAAGTAATGCCCAACAGTACTAAGTTTAGACTATCAGTACTAAGTAATGCCCAGCAGTACTAAGTAATACATAGCATTATTAACTTTTGTGCTACCAGTTTTATCCTTAATTTTGTTCCAAAAAGCATTTCCACCATCCATTTTTATTCTCACAGGCTCTCTTTCTGTTTTTATTCTCCCTTTATCTCTCAATTCTTTTTCTAACTAAATAACTCTGTCTGTTTTTGTTTCACACATCTCTCTTTCTAATTTTGAACTCACAATTCAGACAATTTCGTATAAAGTTCCATCAATTCCTTTAGTTTCATTCTGTCTTCCCCACTTCCAAGTGTGTTAACTCTTGAGAGAGGTGGATCATTGGACTGTTTAGATGCAGCCTCAAACCTAATTTGAGCTTTTGCACCCCCTAATATGGTATCTTGGCACCTGGGACCACTACTTAAACCAGTTCCTTGAGGAAAAGACTCATTAAGTGTTGCCATAGATTGGGTCCTATTTATGTTACCACTGTCCGGCTCTACTTCTAAGCTAGAAGCAGTAGTAGCAGCCCTTTCTATTCTATCTTCCTACTCCTTAATGATAGTCTCATCTGTTACAAGGGGAATATGTCTACTAGACTGAGATATCTTAGTGGCCCTTTTGGCTTTCCCATGTTTTTGAGTCTTTTTGGGTTAAGATAATGATGGAACAGTGATTGGTTCAAGATTAGATAGAGAAGCAGTTATAGATGTGTGCTAGGGTTTAGTGGGATTTTGATTGGTAGTTTCTATACACGATAAAATATACTAATAATATTCCAAAAGAGCAATTAAGAAATTCCCTAAAGTCTCCCTTAAGAAAAGCTCACTCTAAAAGATATATATAATATATAATACGTATATTTAACCGGGACGAATGATCACCCGGGTCGTTTCCCCAATGACTTATGAAATTGAAACCTTGCTTTAGCTTGGTTTATGATTTAAATGAGAGAAAAAATGTTTTTGAGTATTTATAACTACTAAATAAAATCTACAATTAAAATGAACAATTAAAAGCAATTAAACACTTGAACTAATTAATGGAAGCAAATAAAACGCGACAAATAAGCAAATTCACTAAAATTAACTCCTAAAAATGCAAACTAAATTTCTAAACCTAAAATAGGACAAAAGAAAATTTTAGGAAAAAGAAAAATATTTTTTTGATTATTTTTGAATTTATTATGAATTAAAAACTATTTTAATCTAATTAAATCCTAAAAAATAGCAAATTAAGTCCTAAAAATTTAGAAAAATGATTTTTAAACTTAGAAAAGTCTAAAATAACATAAAAACTCAGAAAACTATTTTTAACTATTTTTAAAATTAAAATCCTATTTTTAAAATTAAAAATAAAAGCTCAAAAATGAAAATAAAAATCTAAAAGAGTTGAAAATGATTTTTCTTAATGTAAAACTAAAAGTACTTTTTATAAAACTAAAAACTATTTTTTTTGTATTTTTTTAAAACTTTTCTCTAATTTTTATGATTTTTCAAAAATTGAAACTTAAGAAAAATGATTAAAAATAATCTACCTAATGAAAAATCACCAAAATTTCAGGGAAAATCTAAAACCTAACAAAGAACATAAGAAAAATTAAAGGAGAAGCACAACTTATCAAATAAGCTGTGAAAATAGCTTATTTAGCTACGGCTTATATAAGAAATTAGAAAAGGAAAACGTGCATATTAATAAACTAAAAGGACTAGTAAACGATTTGTCCCACTAGCAGAGTTGGTAAGGGTGTTGGTGTGCAAGTGTGAGGTCTCAGGTTCGAAGTTGACAGACACCCCTTTTTGCACTTTTTTTTTTATTTTTCATTTTTTTATAAAAACTAAGAGTTGGAACTTATAAAGGACTTAATTTTAAGCACTTTTAATAATTGGAGCATAAGCTCAAACTCAAAAACAAGCTCAGAAAGAGCTTATGAAGTTGTGCCTATAATAAGTAGGCTTTTGAGCTAATTTTAGCTTATTTGGACGAAAAGCTTTGCACAAAGCTCAATATAAGCTTAAATCCACAAACAAAAGAAGTTCTAGGAAGCTTATGATTCATATAAGCAAGAAATGAAAAGCTACTTGAATCTAAAACACTAAAAGAATTCTAAATTTGATTATCAAATAAGCAAACTCAGGAATGAACACAAAGACCTCAAAAATTAAACAAGCTAAATGGCTTAATAAGCTTCTACTGACTAAGAGCTTAAGCAGACTTAATTAACTACTTATGAACTATGAATTTAAACTGAAAAACCTAACTCTATAAGCTAATAAGCTAAAATTTGAAATCTAAATTAGCTACTATTGTTTTTTTTTCTGAAAATTGACTTTTATGGTTTAGGTATCGAGAATATTATTTAGCACACTTAAAACTCGTTTTTGGGTTGTCTATTTATAAGGTCTGGAATATGGTCGATACGGCGTATCCAAATTATTAGATACGGCGTATTGGGGGTTTCTTAGAGTAGGGACCATGTTTGACATCTTCCAAAATATTTTATTTCCATATAGCTTGAATACGGCGTATTGCTTTCTTTTGGATACGGCATATTGGATCTTTTTTCCTTCGTGGTCTTTGGTGAGTGCAAGCACAAATATGTCGTATATTCCTTGATGGATACGGTGTATTGGTTGTCAGAACAGTAATCTTCAAATATCTTCGTTTAAGATCCAGAATGCATGCCTTTTAGTTAACTTTCATCAAGTACTCCATAATTACTGCAATTCTAAAATACAAACAATTAAGTAACAATTCTTTGCAATAATTATACAAAATAGGTTATTTACATAGGATAAATGATGCTAGAAAATAGACGTTATTTGATGTCATCAAATCACTCAACTAATCTATGTGGTAACATGTAACTAATTTACTCAATTGCTCGGTCGTGACGAGTATTCCATCATAGGCTTGTCAAGGAT
>BQNB010168162.1:0-13918 GCA_026074375.1 Tanacetum coccineum
GGGTTTATAAACACGCCCCTACACTTGAGTTTTAGAACTCATATTACAATATAACTAATGACCCGCATTGAGGTGGATCAACATAACATAGTGATTATTTGACAAACATATGGGGGTATTAACTTAACTTTTCTTTCCCATACTTCTGCGAAATTAATACTACCATGGATCCTAATCGTCCTAAAACTGTATTTACAAGGACAAGGACTTAGCAACCGTGTACTCAATAATTAACTTGGGTTAAAACAATAATGTACTAAAAGCGAGTACATTCAAGGTAGGCTAAGGCGATTTGGGTGTAACAATTGGTTCAAGGGTTAACAATGCTCTTCATTAATAGTCTGACTTAACCAGAAAATTATGAGAACCGGGAAAAGGATAGGCTCGAAGGGGTGTACTAGGGGAGTCTTACACTAAAAATGAGTGCGAAGCACGGGTGTAGGATAGTTATATGATCAATGTGACCATCATAACAATTACATGTTTAAAACATAGGTTAATTTTAGTGCCTCTTAAATATCAAATCCTAATTAATACTTACTATGCGGTCTCGGGATGCATCACAAAAACAAGTTCTAGAATTTAATACACTACCGGTACACTCAAATAGTTTAATACCGATACCAATGCTCTAGAAAAGGCGATAAAGACCATACGTACACATCCGTAACAACGGAATACACACATATGACTGCATTCGAACCTTTAATTGAACAAGCTAAAGGTATAAACTATCTTTGGTAACAAAAATGGATACCCGTATTTCTATAGATCTAAAGGCAAACCTCACATTTTTGGGGTGGAATTCTGAGGGTTTTTATGCTAGTCATATAAATTTCTATCCAAGAGACGTAATTAATACTCAGTTTTCGTCAGTATATGTCATAAAAAATTTAAATTTGGGTCAAAATTACCGTCTCTGCTATGTTTCGATATATTACCCATCATATTAAGGACAAAGCAAATGGAAATTAAAGGAATAGTTTCTAAGGCTTACTTCCCCCTACACTTAAGTTGAACATTGTCCCCAATGTTCTTAAAAGTACCCATATAAACGAATAAAGGGAAAAGAAAACAAGTAAAAGAAACTAGTACTGCCCTAGTTTGCTTAATAATGGAGAAGAAACAAATGATCCCGGCTAAATCTTCATCAAAGAATCATCCACATGAAACTCATAAGAACTCTTGGGCCCCTCCTTATCAAATATAACCTGCAAATCAAAGACAAGAACAACTATACCAAGCGTAAAATCCACGTGTGAATGATAAATATAGCCTCATTAACTATGTTTAGACTCTATGAAAGCAATGAAGATAGGATGAATGTGTTGATGTAATTGTGGTTTTCTGCAAGAGTTTAGGAAAATTACAAATTCTGGAAATTATACAAAAGTTATTTTTCAAAAATTCAAGATAACCCAAAATTAACAGTATTTGGGCTGGCGACGCCGTCAGGAAAAATCCTAACGCGGTCTCCAGGCACTGTAAAGAAAATTCTCTTCGTTTTCTAGAAATTTTTTTGCACAAGTATTCTATTAGTTATTTCCTGGAAATTTTACTGCATAAACCACAAAAACAATTAACACAATCATATGACTTAAAACAAACACACAAGACACACCTAAAATGCAAGAAAATAGAGGATTAGGTTGCCTCCCAATAAGCGCTTGTTTTTGTTCGAGTCACGAGCCTGACTCTACGCTTATTTGTCGCGTAAAAAGGAGGGCTCCCCTACACTTAGAGTTAAGTGCGGGTGATAGTAGCGATACATACCATTTCGATGGAAGTATGACACATGGGGTGAAGGTGGTGTGTAAATGGTCAAGGGTTCTACTACCTTCATTCTAAAACTACCCAGACTATATGGGTTGATGGGTGGGTCAATACCTCTTTTGTCTTCTAGATTTACATCTAAGGATGAAAATTTGGGTAAAAGTTGAGGCTATAGTTCATCAACACTAGGAATTTGTCACACCCCCAAATGGGGCCTAGTCGGAAACACGTATCTAGGGGCGTGACGTCATAATATACATCACACAAGATACAAAGAATGACCTCTAAGGGTACGTTTAAAAATCCAACATCGTTGCATTAATTAAAATAGTTAAAGTTTGACATAAGTTTAAAGATAATACGCGGAAGCAAATAAACGTTTTAGAAATTGACAACGATGTTTAAACAGTAGATAATAGCGTTTCTTGAAAATCGGCCTAATGCATAGCGACACCAAATAGCAAGCAAAGACATCCACAGCTAAGCACCTGAGAAAAACATGCTAAAACGGTCAACATAAAGTTGAGTGAATTCATAGGTTTGAATTTAGTATTAAAAGTGGACCACAAGTTCACAGTACGCACGTGACAGTTATAACAGATACAACTTCACATAAAAAGAATGTATTTACTGTTGCACTAAGCTCATGACACCGAAGCTCAATTTAAAAGGAAGCATTTTATATGCCAAATAGTATTCCACGCCCTAGAGGTATCTGACCAAGATCACCTATTGACATTCCGACATGGTATATATCCGTTTGTTCGGGACCTCCGAATCTAGTAAGCGCTACTTACCCGGATAGGGATAATTACTCCCAATAGATCTATTTACAACATTCATGCTCACTTAACCAGTACGGTCGGTTAAGTAATTGACGGTTCATGATAATTCGGGCATTAGTAGTCTGTTCGCTACTTAGGCAACACGTAACCAGGAAAAGGAAACGTAAAGCAACTGTGTCCATAGTTTGAAAACAAGCAATGTTTCTCACCCCAAAATAGTAAACTAAAAGTAGTAAAACATGGGGCTATGAACTCACCTTAGCAAAATGAGCAAATGATAATCACGCAAGTAAAAGATGATATAGAAATCTAGCCGCGACCTAGAATAATATCGCGTCTCAGAAACACGGAAAGTATGCCAAGAATTACATAATATGCCCATCACCAAAATACATCCTTGTGTGTTTGCTTTAGTTTGTTTAACAAAACATGATGAAATGAAATCATATAGTTTTTCGTTAAGTTTCGGCGTTTAATCCAAAAATTACTATTTTTAGAAAGTTTCTATTTTAAGAAAGTTTTTAGTTTCGGGACGTTAATACCGTCCCCTACATTTGTTAAGTTTCCATAATTCAAAATGCACTAGCTAGCCTTAATTACTTAATTTCCAAGTTTGTTCCGCTAAATTCTTACCAAAGTTACTATTTTTAGTAACTTTCTCACTTTTCCCAAAATATGTTAACGACGTCTTTAAATGATACTAATCAATAGGTATGTGTTACTATATGTTTTGCTAGTGTTTAGAAAGTCCAAAAGGGTTATTCTGAGATGTTAATTAAATTTGACTGGTTTGACGAAGTCTTTTAATCATTCCAGCCATTCGTGGTCGTAGTATTAAGAAGCGCGGGTCTTTATTGATTTTCATGATTCTTCGTCGTTATTACGCGGGAGTTATGCCGGCACGGCGCGTGTTAACTTCTCACACTTAATATGAGAGGAGTCATGATTCATAAAAAAATTGCATTGGGAAGCCAGCGTCCGATGCCGTTGATAAGAGACTTTTTGGCAGTAAGTCCTTTGAATACGAGTCCATGGTTCGGAAAGAGATTTCTCCTTGATGTTGTTGAACTAAGAATTTCCTTCCATCGGGATTCTTATAATCTCATCTACTTCTTCCGGGTAAGTCACAGGCGGTGTGTATACCTTAAATTATAGGAGGACTTGTGGGGGTACTTTGTGAACTTGGATTATCCTCCTTATCCTCCATCATATCTAGATCACATATAGGCTTATCATATGCATCCAATCATGACATGCACTTAGGCATCTTAACCAAAACAATCTCACATTCTAAATCCTCCTTATATGTTTTCTTAGATTGTGACTTAGGCAATTCTATCATGTCACCTAACTTATGGGTCATTGTTAAGGAGCTCTTCTTAAAAATTTGATACATTTGGTCACTTTTCCTAAGGGCCTCACTAACAAAAGTTGATCCTAAACACGAAGGTTGTTAAAAAGGGATCTATCTTAGGTGATGGCTTATATGGTTCATAGGTTTCAGTAGGTGAGGTATTATGTGTGCAAGGATATTCTATTCCATCATTCATCATTGTATATACTTCCTCTAGATTCTCTAAGTCACTTTTTAAATCTTCCGGATAATTTTTATGGTAATATTCTATGAAGTATTCAAATTGTTCTTTCGTTAATGACTCAAGTGTGATTTCATCCACCATGGTGACGAATGACATATTTATAAACAAATACACAAAGAAGAGATAGACTACGAGAAAGCTAATTGGCAAGAAATTAAATCTCACTTGATAGGAATATTGTGAGTAGACCTAAGCTAGATAGAATCCGAAACCTACGCTATTCGCCGACAGCTGGGCCAAAAACTTGATGCGGTTGTCGTTAGACTTCAACAAGAAGTTTTACAACTCCCTAGGTAGTGCACCTAATCGTTACAGTGTAGTATATGAAAGACTCGAGGGTTGTTATCGTTCTCTTGGGGAATAGGTTGGGAAGGCTCGAACTTATTTACTTAATAATGCGCTACTTCTCAGATTGCTTCTCCTAATCATGTTACTTTGTCACACTTATGATGATCTGTGTAAGTATTTCCTAAATCATGAACTAATTACACGAACCCGCCGTCTATTTAATATTCTGTTAAAGAAACACACAAGTAAGGTAGTATGAAGACTATTACAAGGCCCCTAAGAGTATATTAAATGCAATTGAAATATCTTAAGAGGGATCAACCATATTAGGGGTAAGGTAGTATGAAGACTGTTACCGATAGTATCCTTTATACACACTCGTGTTTCCTTAGACGTCTATGCCAATTTAATATCTTATAGCTAGTTTTCTAAAGCCTAACGCGCACATCCATCACAAGAAGCAACATTAAAAAGATCTACAATCTAAGTTTCATGCAATCATAAGTAAATACTAAAGGATCTAGCCTAGCATGTTATAAGAAGGTAAAGAACATAAATCAATTAAACAATACATAGACATATTGAAAGATCAAAGGGATAAATGAACTTTACTTGATTAAAACATGGATTAAAGGCTGTTACAATAGGGTTTTGAGGCCATAAAGACGGCCTAAAAAGCTACCAAAAGTTACACACTTAAAATCCAAAAGATCGGTTTTGTATATATAGGAAAAGTAGCGCGACGGTGTCGTGTTGTAATCGTGACACCGTCGCCATGTAGAATCTTCTAGAGCCACTTTAAGTCGGCTACGCCCTGACGCCGTTGCCAAATCCATGACGCCGTCACTTTGAAAATCCTGACACTGTCGCTTAGTAATTACGACGCCGTCTCTATGCTCTGTATGCACAATTCTTCAAGATAAATGGTGTAGAGTCGTAGTCTTATCCGTTTCTTCTCTAAATGAGCCCAAGTCATGTGTAGTTCCTCCAAATGCTATCCAAGTGCTAAAAACATGAAAGCAAACGATTAAGCACATAATCTGGGCATATTTGCATGATTTAAGGGGGTTAAATAACCCCGAATTAGTGTATAAAATGACACCTCATCAGAAACCTCGCTAGCTCATCCATATCAATCATCGTGAGGTCACAAACAATCACTGTCAATCCGCGAAGGCTCACCTCAGTAATCAACACAAAGTGCTCTGTAAGATGCGTAACAAAATGTCTGCCAAACATCCTAGCCCCTTACTTCCTCCCCTTAGTATACCTAAACAAATACTGGGCTAACAAGTAGGGGACATCCACCATCGTCCCCTCATCCATACTCTTGAGGTAGAATTAGTCAGTAGCATTGACCTTCTTAGGCGCCTGACCTCTCCCAGAAATATTGAATGCAATCAATCTATGGCACAGTCTCCTCAATGGGTCCCTAATAGAAGTATAGGAGGGAACAACGCCCAAGAAATCACCATCAAAAGCAATCCTAGACCCATAATTATAGAAATTAGCCTTAGAGGATATCTCTCTCAAATTGTCAGTCCAGTAAGCTCTAAACCCATCAGTCGCCATCTCCTTAGCCGTATGTAAACTCATAGCCAGAATAAACTGCCTCCAACTTAATTGGCGTCTAAGCCCACCCAGCTAGAAACAAAGAGTGTCAACAGCATCTAACTTAAGCACGGTATTACTAATCCTACATGTGCTAAAAAACTCCAACATCAACTCAAGTACTAACGTCCCCTTAATCTCAAAAACCTGTCTCCATGCATCACTAGTAAACAAAACCTGCCCCTTAGCCCCAGTGTGTACCATCCTCAGTTTATCGGTCAATGCCTGGGTTATCTCATCAATCAATCCTACAAAATCCAAGACATGAACCCTATTAACCTGTTTTCCAAATATCATACCTAACCTACCCTTGTAATCGTGAACAACAACATTAGTGTACTCCTGGCCCTCGTATCTGAGCCATAGATGTCTTTGATATCTAGGAGGTAGTGGTGCCATATATGCAAAACTTAAACGCTGTTAGTACACAAGATATTTAAATTTTAAATGTATAGATAGAGGGATCGATACGACGTATACGCTTAACTTATACGTCGTATAGAGGTTTATTGAATACCCCGTATCATGAAGATACTTAATATAGAGTACTAAGGCTTTTAAGATCAATATGCGGTATAGAAAAATCCAATACGACGTATAATATATACGTAGTATTAAAGAGATATGGTTAAGCCCAAGGGATCCATACGGCGTATACTGAAAATGAATACGACGTATAAGGTTTGAGAGTGTTTAGGTTTCAAAAGTCTAATACACCATAAGACCGAATACGTCGTATTGGTTTTTACTTATTTGGATAAAAAGGTGTCCAATACGCCGTATCCATTTAACTGGATACGTCATATAGGTTCAGCAGTTAAAAATTAAATGGGTTCCCCTAATTTACCTGTTTGACCAAAAAGTCGTTATACCCAAAACGCTCAATCCCTTTCATCCAATCATGCTAATGGGGCAATAAAAAGGCTCAAGCTACACTCGCAAACCCCCTAATTAGGCAAAGACCCTAACCCTCATTAATAACAATCGAAATAAAAAGGAAAAGGAATGATTACCTTAGATTAGGAACAAGAGGGTAATGCTAGAATCGAACAAAGAAACGATCTCCCAAGGTTTCTAAAGCCGAAGTGAAATTTTGAATTTTGAGAATAAATAATGAGAGTGAGAACTGATCAAGCGTATCAGTTGGGTTTTTATACCCAAACTCAATACGTCGTATTGGGTTTTATCCAATACGTCGTATTGGAAGAAAGAGTTGACTTAGTCAACTCTGGTTAAAATCATTGATACGACGTATAGACTTTAAGTCGATACGTCGTATCCAACTTAGGAGACCTTTTATTCTCAACAAATAAAGAAATTAAAGTAAATGTACCTTGGCCTTCGTAACTGATCATGTAATCACCATCCTTATAGAACATCTTAGGGTCAAAGGGAATGCCAAACTCAATATATAGATTCTTAATTATGAAAATTAATGACATCCCTTCGTAATAATGCATCTGAATCATGACTTTAATCATTATAACAAAATCTTTAAGAGCTGAATATTTACCTGGTATGTCATGACTTGCTTCACGGTTCTCATCAAACTCATGGAAATGGGTATCAATTTTAACATCAATAATACCATCCGATGGTTCAACAATGATATCATCTGAAGATATATTGATTTCAACTTTTTCTTTATCCGCATTCGGTTTCAAATCATTCACAAAAGTTAATTTATAAGAAAATGAATTTTTGTCGTAATTAACTATGTAATCTTCATCGTCAGTTTCATCAAATGATATTTTAAAGTCAAAATCAATTCCATCATCACAATGAGGACTTACCGTGGGTTCGGATGAGATTTCATGGTCAGGTGCTAATGTATCCTTATAGACGATACTTGGGAAATCTGTTTCAAAATCTTTGAAGTAGTTAATATCTTCATAATATATGACCTTACCGTAAGTAGCAGTTTCCCAATTAAACGTCTAACCACACGTGCGAGCTTTTTCAGCTTCAAGCTCAATATACTCTTCCATGGTTATATTTGGATCCTCCATTTCAACTTAACTGAAAACCATAAACAAATGCGGAAAAACAAACAAACAAGCAAACACACAAAAGCAAAACAAAACACAAAAATTTAAACTATTCTAGATAACGCTAAATCAAAACTAAAACACTAATAAAGAAAGGAATTAAACAACATCACTCCCCAGCAACGGCGCTAAAAACTTAATGTGCTTCATCGTGTATAGGTAAATTAATTATCAAGTTTTACATTTATATTTAGCCGAATTACCTATTAACAAACACTAACAGGCAGTGTACCCGATCACTTGTAGGTTCGTTAGTATGTAGAGTGTCGATCACTAAGAGTGAGAGCGTTTGGTATGTGCATAATTACACATACCATTTACCTAGAAAAACATGCTTAAAAGACTAAAAGCATACCAAGAATACATTGTATTTGTGTGTTTTGCATTTGTATTGTGCAGGTAACGGATATCTAAGAAAATGATAAAAATTAAGCCAAAATGGACAAAACCAAGCACGGAATGGAAAAGCGTTTAAAAAGTCAAAGTCAACAAAGTCAAAGTCAAACCCGAGAAGTCAAAGTCAAAGCCGAAGCCGAAACCAAAGAAATACTTAATGGGCCAATCCGCACCTATCTAATGGGACGGGGCAACCCATTAAGCTATTAATATCAAGACTTAACAAAGCTTATATGATAAAAAGTCTAATTCCCTTTTATTTAAAACCCGACCTAAAATAATAAGCCCAATCCACAAACCCTTAACCTCGTTAACCCATAACACCCTACAATACCTTACATCGTTAGTCCTCAAGGACTAACATTGTTAGTCTAAAAGGACTAACAATGCAACAACTTCACAAAACTAGGGCTAACCCCATTACCCTATTCATACCAAAACCTTTTCCCGCCCAAGGTACTATTCATTCACCTTCCTCACCTCGACTACTGCACCTATAAACAAAACCATCACTCTTAAACCTCAACCTCACTCACAAGAAGCCAATTCCATGTTGGCAATCCTCTAAATTCCCATTCGTTGGTAGAGCAATGACAAAGGATGAAGGGCTAAGATCATTCTACTTGGTGAACACTCAAGATTGATGGCTAGAATGAATTTTGGACCTCTCTCACACAACTAAAACACATCCTGACTCACTCACAGAAGTAGCACAAGGAAGACTAAGACTTTGAAGACTTTTCTATAAATAGGGCCTCATTGTAAGCCTTTGGGCATCGAGTTTTTAATTTTCAGCTTATATTAGTTAGTTTTAGCTTATTGTAACTTTATTTTAAAGCCCTGTACTGTTTAAGTTAATGAAATTTAAGTTTTTATGCTAAAATCTTGTTTTTAAGTTAAAGTCATTTATGTTTTAAAAACGTTTTATAAGCTCTCTTAAACTTTTTTATCTGTCATTTAAGTTGTTTATCTTAAGCTATATAAACTTTTCCATAGTTTATATAGCTTAAGCCTTTTTCACTAAAAAAATACCTCAAAAAGCTAACTTGGATGATAAGCTTACAATGGAAGAGCTTATAAGTTATTACTAGCTTGTTTTAAACAAGCTAGAGCTTGTAGACAAAGCTCTTAAGAGCTTATTTGCCCTATTTTGAGCAAGGGCTTTGTAAGTCTTTACTTTTCATCTTTTAGCTTAAAATTGCTTATTCACTGTTTGCTTATTTAAACTGCTTATCATTGCTTATTTATCCTTAATATTGTTGTTTATTGCTTATTAATGCTTTCTTGAAGTTTAAATCTTATTTGCTTTTGATTTTAGTTAATACTATTAGTTTTAGCTTTTAGTATTGCTTATCTGTTTTGCTTATTTTAAGTGCTTAATTATGGTAGAAAATTGCTTATTTGTGTTTAGTTTGCTTATCTAACCATCTGTTTTTATAAATCAGAGCTTAAATCAGTTTAATTCAAGTTAAAATGAAAAAAAGAGTTTCTAAAGGGGTGTCTGGGTCAGTAGGCAAAATGGGTCAAATTATGTTTAAAAACTGTTTGGGTCACTAAGCTAACTTATACAAGCCTTCTTTAAGTCATTTTAAGCTGTTTTTAAGAGTTTTAAAGTCTTAAAGTTAGTTTTGAGGTTTAATCTATAAGATGCTTAAATCTGTGGTTCAAAATCAGATTTCAATAGCTTATTTGATAAAGCTTTTAAAGATAGCTTTTAAGAGTTGTTTTGGCATTGTTTATGTTATCAATATGCAGTAGTAACAAGTTTTTGTTTAGTGCATTTGCAATTATTGTTTTAGTCAAAAACCTGTCTAAATTTTCTAACCCATTTTCAAGGTTTAAAGTCATTTTTCATTAGCAAATTTAGGAAAGTTAAAATAGGTTTAAGAATCTAAAAATCGGTGCACATGTAGATTTTAAGGTACATTTGATCTCTTTATCTTAATTTGTAGTTTAGGGCTTATTAGATAAGCTGAATTTAGGCCTGCACTTTAGTCCTTAAAAACTAAAAAAACCAAAAAAGTAGTATTTAGGAAAAATAGCCTTTTTCATTTAGCTTTTTCATGGCTTATATGAATTTCAAAATATTTTCTGATTGATGTTCTAGACAGCTTATTGTATAAGCTTTACAGGCATATAAGTCATTGTGTGTAACGGTCATATAGTTTATAGACATAAAATAGCTAGAAAGTGCCCCTTTTTGCTGTTTTGTTCTCAGTTTTGGCCAAATAGCTTATTAGTTTATTATGAGCTTTTCAGTGTGTGTAGTTTGTTAAACTTGAGTTTTCTATTTGGATTATTAGGTTAGTGATAGAGGATTTTGTTTATTTGGTTTAGGTTGAGCTTATTTTAAAAGCTTATGGTTAAAAAGTAGTTAGGTGTAAACACGTTTTTAAGTGAAATGTGGTTTAGGATATTTTCAGTGCCCTTTTTAGCTTATTTAATTGCTTATTGTCGTCTATTTCGCTTATTAGGCTTTTGTTTAGGTTAGTAATAAGCTGTCCTAAGCTCTCATTAGCTTTTACTTAGTTATAGTCTTAAAAGATCAAACAGTCTAGAACAAAGGTATTAGAGAGCAGCGATAGATAGATTGTCTATCTCTCAGTTTAATCTTTTTAAGAGCTTATTTTGCACTTTGCATTTTGTCTTTTCAAAAAAAAACCAAAACTCAGCATACACTAAGTGTCACAGCCATTTTCATAAGCCTTTTTAGTAGCTTATTTGAGTTTCAAACTCATTTCTCTTTGCTGATTTTAGAAGCTTATTGTATAAGCTTTATGTTTTGATGAGCCTTTAAGACACAAGGATCCATTAAGTAGCTTAAAAATAAGCTCAAAAAGTGCCATTGTTGGCTGTTTGGTTAAAAGTTTTGTCCAAAAGCTTATTTGCTTTTCTGAGCTTATTGGCTCATTAGATTTGCTTCATTTAGGTTTAGTCTTGCTTATTAGGTTAGTTTTAAGCCATTTTAGCTTATTTAACTTAGGATTAGAGCTTATTTATGCTTATGAGCATTTGTGGTTTAGAATCTAAGTTTAAAAGCCTCTTAGGAAATTCTGTCCTATAAGCTCAGTTTAGCTTATTTTTCTTTGCTTATTTTAATTCCTAGGTGCTTATTAGGGTTAGGGTATAATCTCTTTTTAGCTTTTTTGTTGTTATGAGTGCTTATTTAGTCTAAAAAAGCCAACAGTTTAGCTCATAAGTTTCTTAGTTAAGTTAAGCATTCTATCACTCTTTAAAGCTTATTTCTGGCTTATTTGAGCTTTTAATAAAAACCATTTTCACAAAAAGTTATTATTTTGAGCTTTTAAATAAGTTTGTAAAAAAAATTGCAAAAATAAAAACATTGGGAAATTGGGAAGTCTAGGGTGAGCAAGGCTCGAACCCTGGACCTCACCAACCTCAACCAAATTTTAGAAAAAAAGCAAAAAGGGAAGGTGGAAGTCCAAGGTGAGCAAGGCTCGAACCTTGGACCTCAACACCCTCAACCTCTTACACACACACTGCACTACCACTCGCCCTTGGGTCTTTTTCGATAATGCTTTGCAAAATTTAATACTTAGGCACATTTTCATTCCCTTTTTTCATTTATAAGTCGTAGCTTATTTTTGCTTTTTCGTAACTTATTTGATAAACTGGCTTATCCGGCTTAGTATTTTTAAATAATTTTTTTTATTAAAACTTTTTTTAATTCATAACAAATTAAATAAAAGTCAAAAAAATATAATTCTTTTTTTAAAAATTTTCTTTTATCATTTAGGATTGTCAAAAATTAATTTTGGTTTCGTAGAGTCAAATTTGTAAAATTTGGTTTTTTAAAGAACGAGATTTACATCTCGTTATCGTTTTTAAGTTTTTAGCTTAAATTGCTTTCGTTTTAGGGTTTCTTTTATTTGTTTTTGCATTTTAGATTGTAGAAATAGAATCCAAACCAAAAAATCATTGAATCATTCAAAAACGAGATCACAAACTTAACCTCGATTTTCAATTCACGCCTCGAAGGGAAACGACCCGGGAAGGTTTTTTAGGGTTTTTGCTTTGGATAAAAGTAATAAATCTCTTTAAAAGCCTTACGGAATACTTATCTCTCTATCATTGATCTTATCCTTATTATATATTTATATTATATATTATATTTATATATATTAAGCGACGAGTCAATTTTTAGCGCCGCTGCCGGGGAGGTGTGATACGATATTCGTGTTTCGTTTGAAGATTAGTTTTTTAAGACCCTTCCTCGTGAAGTTATCATTTTCCGTTTGTGAATATTTTCTTATTATTAAAAAATAAAAAAATACCAACAATACTTTTCCTAAAGTATTGAAAGTACCAAAAAAATTGAAAAACCAACAAAACAAATCGTGTTGTTAATCGTTATAATCGGCTCACCTTTGAATTACAAACTATAAGGAGGGTATAAGGCGGGCTTGATCCAAGGAACATCGCCCAAAAAGGAAGAACGCTTTTAAATCGCTTCGGCGTGCTAATTCCTTCCGCTCTCTTGTGCGTAGTTTAAAGAGCTACCGTGGACTTTTAACATCCGGTTACCAAAAATATTGTGTTGTTCTTGTATTTAGTGCATGCGCACTCGCTCTTCTTCGAATCTAGTTGGTGAATCTTCTCCTAATCCAACTACTTCAAATCCGAAACGTCGTAACCGTAGACGTTCAAAGCAACCTTTTTCTCTTGAAGAATCTCCCGTAGATACGATGGTCGATCAACGTACTATGGCGGAATTGCTCCGTGCACCCACCGAGGGTTATGCAGAGGCAATTGTGGTTCCACCAATTCGTGCTGAGCATTTCGAGCTCAAGCATAGACTCATTAATATGATGACTTCGGACCAATTCTTCGGACTTGAGAAAGACAATCCTCATGATCACCTTCTTTGGTTTAACAAAATAACTTCCACAATAAAATACAAGGATGTGCCTAATTCAGCGATTAAGCTTATGCCTTTTCCATTCTCTCTTGCGGGGGCATCCCGTCGTTGGCTGGATAAAGAACCCCCTCATTCTATTCTTACTTGGGAAGATCTTGTTTCCAAATTCATCAATGAATTCTTTCCCCCCTCAAGAACGACAAATCTCCGAAATGAAATTTCCAACTTTCAACAACGTTTTGATGAATCGTTTCATGAGGCATGGGACCTTTACAAAGATCTCCTTCGTGCATGCCCTCATCATGGTTTTACCGAATTGCATCAACTTGATACCTTTTACAATGCCTTAAACCCAGCCGACCAAAATTCTTTGAATTCTGCCGCCGGTGGAAATCTTTTGGAAAGACGTACTCAAGATGTGTTGACGAATACCGAAAACAGATCTAATGTCCGCAATTCACGTAACAAATCGATTGTTTCTCAAGTGAAATCAAGTAATGTTGATTCTTCTTCTTCCTCTGAGATAGCCAAACTTACTCA
>BQNB010168163.1:0-13917 GCA_026074375.1 Tanacetum coccineum
CGCATACACTTTGGTATATTTACAAAGTCTCAATATTTGTTATTTTGGAATCTTCCAAGGTAACAAACTCTTTATATTCTAAAGAACCGATCAAGGCGTGGGATCAACAATAGATGGATAATACAGCGCATCTAATTTAATAGATGGATAATTACATTGATGAAAATTGCGGGTTGTTATAGTCTCCTTCCCTTAAAGGAAATCTCGTCCCGAGATTTAGTCGAATGATAGAGTGTAAAAGTTCAAAGATTCATTCATATGAGGGTAATATTGACAATGATTTCATGAAGTAAGGGATTTGTTCGTACAAACGGATCACAGATTGTCATATACTTAAGCCTACTCATTTATAATTTGTCACTTACAAAAAGAGGCGTCCCGATCCTTGTAACTGAGAAATTATAAATTCATAGTTCGGTAATTTATAATTTCCTTATTCAAATGAAGAAGCGTCCTAATTCATTTCAATAAGACGATTATAAATCATCCTACCTAAGCATAAAACATGATATCAAAATGGTGATGTGTAGAAGATGATATGATTTTTCAAAATCATAAGAAGCGATGAGAAGTGTAATGAAGCATTAATTGAACAGATGCCCATATTATCAGTCGAGGATCTTTGTTGTTGCATAAGTGTTTCAAAGGTAGGAGGCGATTATTCAGAGTTGAATATAATAGAACTAATGGGATTGACAAACGATGTCAAGTTTTGATATCATCAGACATCAAGGCGTAACGGAATTACCACTTTATTATTTCATGGATAACTTTATCTTACATATCTTACATCATTAAAACTTTACAAGTGTTGACACTTATGCTACGTGTCTCGTGGTAGGTTTCTAGATAAAAGTAATAAATGACAGGATAATAGCTTGGTGTTTGGGGTTTTTAAACTTATGAAGTGGGTTTCAGGAGTTCCTTCATATATAACTGTGGCGAACTTGAATATCCTCGAGAGTTGTTTCTAGGGTAGAAATCCTAAAGTGAACAAAAGAAATCTTGTCTCTTAGTAAGTATGCTTCCCCGTGGCCCTGTTGTTTGCTTTTGAGCATTGATTTACATAATGTCCTTTCTCTCCACAGGCATTACAAGTTACGAATACTGGTTGTAGGTTATTTCCAATGGCTGTTCTTTTGTTTATGTAGTTCTTGGTCAGATGACCTATCTTGTTGCAAGTCTGACACTTGACAGTGCAAGGTCATATGTGATGCAGGGTGCATCTTTCACACAAGGGACGATTTCCAGTATACCCATTGGTGGCAGTATAAGTCCTGAAGGTTTCTTGCCTTCTATTCTGTTGATGGTGATCATGGTTACAGTTGTTATTGTTGCGGTTATCTTGGTAGTTGTTGTTGTTGTTGTGATTTTTGGGGTAGTTATTGTTGTTACGATCATTGGGGTAGTTGTTGTTATCGGTGGTGTTTCTTCTATCTTCAAACTTTCGTTTATGATTATTGGTTTCTTGTGCAGAATTGTGTTTTATTACCTGCTCCATCAACCTTTGGGTTATGGTAATGGCTTCCTCTAAAGTTTGGGGCTTCGAAGCAGTAACATTTCCTTCAATACTTCTGGGTAATCCCCCGATGAAGACTTCCATGATTTTCTTAGAATTTGGCACCATGTTTGGGCATAAAACTGGGAATTCTTGGAATCTTCTAATGTAAGTATTAAAATCATTTCCTTTTACAACCAAGTTGTAAAATTCGTCTTCCATCTTTTTGATCTCAGTTCGGGAATAATACTTATTTGTTAAGAGTCTTTTCAATTCAGTCCAGGTGATCTTATTGGCTTGTTTTATTCTAATAGGTTGGGCGTATGCATTCCACCAAGACAAGGCATCATCGGTTAAAGTACCAGTAGCAAATGTTACTTTGTTTTCCTTGGCACAGTTGCTACGAGAAAACACTGATTTAGTCCGTTCAAACCAACGAATGAGTCTGACAGCTCCTTCCGTACCATTGAAGTAAAAAGGTTGACAGCTTATGAACTCTTTATAGTTTCCCTTTTTTGCTACAGGTGTTTCTCTTGGTCTGGTGTTCCTATTGGGATTGTCAGTATTTGTCATGGTAGCAGTTTGTGCTTCTAGAGCAGCAGCAACACTATCAGCAACTAGTTGCTGGATGGCAGCCTGAGTCATAACTAGTGCTGCAGATGTTGATGTTCTCTTGGGAGGCATCTATCAAGACAACACAGGATAAGAATCCATAAAATGATATAGTCATATCAAGAGTTAAGGTATAATGTAAAGACTTGTGATCATTCTTTGGTAATACATTGTAGGATACAATGGAAATTTTGGAATTTAAGACTTCTAGAGATAGATACGGAGATAATGAAGTGAGTGATCCAATAGGAGGCTTAGTGTTTAAAGGTTTGAGAAAATTGGATGGTAAAAGAATCATAGTAATCTCGGATAAAGATATGAGTCATCATACTACAGGATATAGGAAATCTCGACATACACAATTGGTATTATTAAACAACGAGGTATAACGGAATCACCATAAATAACTTGTCTATATAATTTACATAACAAAATTTGACAAGTGTCATTATTTATACCATACATCTAGTGGTTGGATTCTAGAAAGCTGTAAATGACACATATCTAATATGGTGGTTCTCCTTCTTTGTTCTTGTGTACTTGGATTTTGTTCAGAAGACCCTTGATGACGAACCTGGATATCCTTAATGATCATTTCCAGAGATGAATACTTTTACAAGCATCTGACTCATTAGGTTCCTCGGGGACTAGTTCACCTCCCAGTGATCACGGTATGATCCATAATTGAGTTATCTAACTCTGCGAAGATAGTCTTATCAAAGGGATAGTCTAGTGGTGGTGTAGTTGACCTAACTGGTGATGAAGATCCTACTAATGAAGATGGAGATATTGGAATGGGTGATTCAATAGGAGTCTCAATGTATTTAGGTGAAATCTCTTCGGGAGGAAAGAAATATCAGGAATCAAACATTGGTGATAGTGATAACACTAGAGATGGAGACACAACAGTTGATGGAGCAATAGAAGCTTAAAGTGGAGGAATAGGTAATTCATTATCAGTAGCATCATATGCTTGCATGATTTCCATATACGGATCATCATGTTAAGGTGAGAAGACTAGTGTGGCCAAAAGATACTTAGTTAAATCATTTGAAGAGTCAGGAGAAGTGTTTCCCGGTGTGACTGGGAAATAGTCTGGAACATTTGTAGAGGAAAAAGCATCCTCAATATCAGAATCGGATGGAACGATAATAGGGTGGTTGGATGAGGACATAACTGTGTAACAACCCAGTGTGAATAACATAAGTTATTTATATAATAGTATAGTAGTTATGTATCTTTATATACTATTCGGGAAATGCAGTGACACGGAGGATTTTCTTGGCTAGAAGAAGAAAAGTAGTTATAGTTAAGGTTTTAACCTTGTTCTCTGTAACCATGGCACTGATACCAATCTGTAACACCCCTATTTTGATAAATATAGCAGCGGAAGCTAATCTGGGGTATTTACTTCATAGTACAACAGTCATAATCATAGAAAACGAATCATAAAGAGACGTTTTTGGAAAAATTAAGTTATCATTCATTTATTCATTAGAGTTTTTACAAACAGAGGTCTCAAATCTACAGGAAAACATAAAATTTAATGATAACAATTTAGCCATCTTCAGTCCATGTCACTCCGTACCATAGTTTGCTCAATTACCTGAGATAAACATGCTAAAAAGGTCAACACAAAGGTTGAGTGAAATTCATAGGTTTATGATAAATAGTGTGAATACAAGTCATCATAGATAGTGGGTTACGTTGTTATACACCCAAAAATAGTGATAATTGCAATGAGTACAATTATTATAGAAAACAGTATTAATAGTGTATTATTGCGTCTAAGCTCATGGCACACAAACTGACTTGTGTATATATCAATAATGATATATATAATGATAATGGCCCCCGGTGTAGGTAATTGCCATATACCTATGAGATTCAAATATAGTGCGTTTGGTTACCTATCCGGCTAACACAAACGGGATTCGTCAATCCCAATAGGCCTATCCACAATATTCGCGTTCACTCGCAAGTGATTAATGGTCCATGATAGTGGGGTCTTTTGGCATAAAGGGACTTAGATCACAAGCAATAATATATTATGATAGCATACATTTAGAAAACACTTGTATTCATAGTTTATAGCATGTATCCCCCTCACGGGTTTATGAAAACATTCAAGAGATTTAAAAGTGAGGCTATGAACTCACCTTATCAGTACAGGGAAATCTGATTGATAGCAAAAGTATATTAGGTGAAAGTAACGGCCTTGTCACGCAACCTGAGGTAAAATGTTAAGTCTTAGTGTCATGGTTCATGTTTCAAAACTTCATAAAGTTTAACGTATATCTTTGATTGATTAATTTATGGAATATTGTATCACTGTTCGGGCTATCATAATCCAGAGGCCACGCAGTATTGTTTGAGGAGCCAGGGCACTTTAAATCATAAACCCAGCAAACTCGTCAAAACAAATACCCAAATGGAACCCCTCACATGAAACTCTCTAGTATCGTGATACGATAAGATTTAAAGTTTCTTCAAAAGTCAGACGATGATAGGTTACGTTAAATATATAATGTATTTGATTTATAAAGCGTCGATCGGTGATTAATAACGATAAATGTGTCGGGTTTTAACAAAATTGAGTTTTATAATATTAATATATATTTTTATAATTTGTATAAAAATATTATATTTTATGTTTTTAAGAATACAAAAACGGCAATATATACCCTTGGTTTATAAACTTTTACAAGTTTAGTCCTTTATAAAGTATATATAATCTAAAGCTTTAACTTTAGAACTTGGAAAAACAACCCCTCGTAGTTATAACTTTAGAAAAATAACATTTTCGCCCCTTTAGTTATAAATTTTAGAAAGTTATGATATAAACCCCTTGCATAGAAATAATTTACAAATCAAGTCCAAAAAGCCATGCAAGCTTATTTTAAGATTCCAAATGATATTTTCAGGTTATATCTTATTATAATAAGCTAAAATAAGATGTTCTAACATAACAAAAGTTTAGAAAAAGGATTCGTTAGCTAGAAAATTAAAACGGGTCATTTTTAGGGTTTTAATAAAAAACACATGGGTTTGGGGATTCAAGGCTTCAAACAAGAGTTTATATATGATCTTAAGAGTATTATGAACATTATAATACAGGTTATAAACTTATTGAACAAGATTTTGAGCTTACTTGAGCTAAACTGGGTCGAAATGGGGTTTTCGGGTTCGTACGCCTAATAACGACTTCAAGGGCTCCTTTTTTCTTGATTCTTGGCTTCTATTCTGAGCTTAGGGACTTCACTTGATCCTTCTTGGTCTGAGTTAAGACTCCATTTGAGAGTGTATGAGTTTTTGAGGTGTGGTTCGAATGAATGTGTATGTATGCGTATTTATAGGGTCGAAAACCCTTAGGGACCAAGTTTTCTTGGTGGCTAAGGGTTAAGTGTTGTAGATTGGTAACTAATGAATGTCTTATATGAGTCATGAAAGCTTAGGATGAGGTGTAAGGGTGTGGAGAGGCTTGGTGTATAAGTAGGTGACGAAAAGGGGTGTTTGGTGTACATATGCTTGTAGTAGCTTACAAGGTGGTGATGGAGGTGCTTGTCAGGTGGTAGGGTGGCTGCTAGAGGTGCTTAAGGTGACAAGGAGGTGAGTCATGAAGGTGTTAGGGTGCTTGCTTAGGTTAAAATGGGTTAAAATGACTAAAAAGGGTGTCAGGTTCATTTTATTTCGGGTTAGGGTTTAGGGTTTTAAAATGTGGATTAGAGTTAGGATTAGGGATAGATTAGGGTTTAGGATTAAGGTTTACTGTTAATTTTAGGTTTAAAGTGAAATTAGGGTTTTAGGGTTTCATTTAGGGTTTAGGGTTTTAGATTAGGGTTTTAGGACGAATTAGGGTTTAGATGTCATGCATTAAGTAATGTACCTTGTACTAAAGAGGTGGTATGAAATCTAGAATGAAAACTGTGAAAAATGAGCTTATTTGAGTTCATGCATTGATGATTTGTACCTAAGCTTAAAATGAGTTGTACATTGACTTGGAGGGAAATTATATTTCAAATGTTATGCATTATACACTTGTAAACATGCTTGAAGGCTTGCACATTCACTTTATATGTATACATTACATATAATTAGGGTTTTGATGTAAACGTTTACGTTTAATGCTTGTTTTGATATAACATTTTGAAAAGTACGTTAAACGGATAATGTACTTGGTAAAAATGATATTAGATCATTGACTTGACATATTAGGATGTTTACATAATATAAACATAGATATAGATGGCATAGGTAGGTTGCGTGATCTCGTTTACTTTAAAGATGCAAGTTACGTTGCATAATGAGCAAAAAATTTCCCTGTATAAAGGTGGTATATTACAGTGCATCTAATTTAATAGATGGATATTACAGTGCATCTAATTTAATAGATGGATAGTTACATTGATGAAAATTGTGGGTTGTTATAATGTATGAGGTAAGCATGATGATAAAACATCGTGACATTCCTAAGGGGATGGAAAGGACTAACGGAAATGAAAGTACTTAGCCTTAAGATGTGTATATTAAAGGAGCTACGAATCACTTATGTAGAAACTCGTAAGACCTTTGTCACACGAAGGTTGATGTAAGCTTTTAGCTTTAGGAAGAGCATTTTAGCATATGTTGCTAAAAGGCTTGAATATGAATTTTTGGATATGACCTTTAACGTTTGCGATCGCAAGTAAAGATACTTGAATATTTCGGATGAAATATTTAAGTTGTCAAACTTACTTTGAGGTATATTAGATTTGTATCTAATTTTACTTTGACGAAAGAATGAATCATTTGGAAGAAATCAAGATGATGATTAAGGGAATGTGTGAGTGAAGACTCTAGGAGATATAAGAGCGTTTTATGACTCTTTTGACTTTTTAGATTTGTGACACGGACGCAAAAAAAATATTCTATTGTGAGAAAATATATACCTAGATGCATAAGACATATAGATATAGGCATGCAAGTTTATCTAAGCATGCATTGACACAATAATCAACGAGATTAATGTGTAAGACTACATGGCATTTAAACGTTAATTGTTATACATCAAGCTAACATAGTGTAGGTGTACAATTAACACGTAAGTCATGTAAAATGACGCATATAAAACATGATAATTTTAAACGTAATCGTCATGTAAAACATATTAGCATTTAGCATTTAGGAGCCTGTGTCATTTAGATAAACTAGGAGATATTTTATCTAGATTGCTAGAAAAAAACAAACTCCTTTATAATAGACATGTATTTAATAGCTAAGCAATTAAACACTGAGCATCAAGATAATCATGAAGACATATAATTGCATTACATGAGAGAAAGTTATCATCATGAAACATTAAAGCACATATGTGAGGTGCATTGTGTCTAAATTAACTAAGGAGAAGCCTAATTTCTACGTGCTTAGTGTTTGCTCCTAATGAGATACAAAGTCTATCGATGTAGACTATCATTAGGCATATTTAGAAAGAGCCATTTAATCAAATTAGAGAATGAATATGAGACTATCACTAGTGGTGCTCAATTTAGGCTAAACACAATCATTTTTACTGGTTATACACCGAACCCAACTTCACTCTTGGAAGAAATTTAACCGTTAGGTTAAATTGAATTTCTAGTGCAATAGATTCTCCAGTAGTCATTCTCATGTTAGACAAAATAGAATTCTTATATTTACTTAATGAAGTGTAGCAAAGATAAAATTTGTATTCTCTTTTTATAAAAGGGCCTAACATAACTCAACTAACATGCTTTAATTCCAGTTCGCATAATCCTAATCAAGATGTGTGGAGTTCTTAGAGAAGCGTAAGAAAGATGTTTTAATCTTTTGTTCAAGATCTATAGGTTTTTTTGGTTTCGATTACATATTGCTTGATTTAATGGATGTTTTATATTTAGTCATCTTACATGTGTAGTTGTCACATGTGATATTTAATGTGTTTGGTTTTTCAAAAGCCAAGAGATGTGCTTATTAGTGACAATGAAAAATTATGTTATATTGAGAGTGTTTTAAGAATGGTCCTTTGCATGTCTTGTGAAATGAATCTCATCAAGATTATTTATCTTAGTTGAGTTTATGATTCTTTAATGATAAATGATTAAATGGAGACATATTTTTTTAAACAAATATGTTTTTTAAAAATTATTATTCATATCAATATTGTATACCATAATTAAATAAACAAAGAACAACTGTAATTAATATTTTGTGTTATGGCTAGTAGAGGCATTGGTTATGAGTATCTAAAATGGGTTTCCGAAGTAGAAATTGGCGTGTTCACCCAGTGTTGTTTGTCTGAAAATGCCAACAAAGTGAGTAGTTAGTTTCTTGCCAATTTGTGTTTGAAGATCAATGTGAAACTTGGTGGCATTAATGTGAAACTTCATAGACCGTTTCCTCATTTCAGTGATGATGACAGTTTCATGTTCATCGGTGCTGATGTGAGCCACCCGGATGAATTGAAGAGATTATCTTATTCGTCTGTCGCAGCCGTCGTTGGCTCCGTGAATCCACCTTCTGCTACTCGTTACACTGCTCGTGTGTCCTTACAAAGCCCCGGCAAAGAAGAAATTGTTGATTTTGGGAGTATGTGTTTGGAACTGGTAAATGCATACGAACAGTTGAACGGAATGAAGCCAGAGAAGATTGTGGTGTTTCGTGATGGGGTGAGTGACTCACAGTTTGATATGGTTCTGAAGAAAGAGATGGGGGGCATGAAAAAAGCCATATATAGTAAAAGTTACCGTCCTTTGATAACTTTTGTCATTGCTCGAAAACGTCACAATATTCGTTTATTTTTAGATGACGAGAGAGAGTGGGGAAATGTGCCTCCGGGTACGGTTGTGGACACTGCGATTGTTCATCCTTTTCAATTTGATTTTTACCTTTGTAGCCATTTTGGAGCAACTGGAACAAGCAAGCCCACACACTACTGTGTAATTTGGGATGAAAATGGTTTCTCGTCTGATGATATGCAAAACCTGATCTATCACCTTTCCTATTTATCTGCACGCTGCTCAAAACCTGTTTCGTTGGTCCCACCAGTGTACTACGCTCATCTCGCTGCATACAGGGGCCAGATGCTGCAAGAGGTGGCATGGAAAGCGCAAGCGTCATCAATGTCTGGTAAGGTTGCTGATTGCCTCAAGGATTCAATGTTCTTCATTTAACAAGTGAGTGGCTTGGGGTGGTGGGTGACTGACTTTTCTAAAACTAAACCAGCGTGCTATGTGGTTATTGGGTAGTTATCATAATTTTTTGCTGGCGCTGGATTCATTTTTCCTTTTAACTTTGTCTTTCTCATAGTATAAGTTGTATGTTGTCGTTTGAATATGTCTGCATCCGTCAGTTTGCAAAAGCCAGGTTGCATTACCTGACCTGACTGGTTGTTATGGTCTACTAAGCAACGACCATGGAATCTGTCAATTGCGTTGAAGATAAGGACGAAGTGCTTGTAACATATTTTGCATGACAAATATGTCCTTTTAACCAGCAATTCCATGTCCTATTGAATGCGATGTTGTTATAGTGGTTTTGGGTAGTGCACTAATTTCTAATCACCAAGATTTTCAGGATGTGGGGAATACTGTTGTGGTATTATAAACTGGATGACACGGTCGGTGTTTGAACTGTAAGATGGTGTTGTCACCCATCAGGGTATATTCACTGCATTGCTTTATGCATATTTGTCGCCTTCTGGAGACCAATCAATCTTCTATATTACAGTAGGACTTTTGTGCTTAGTTTCTGGTGTACCCAGAAATTCTCTATCTTGTTTCTGGTGTCCAAACACATGTGTTTATATGTAATAGGCCATTTAGAGTGGGCTTCATACTAGGATCTTAAAGCGCTCTGCTTCTTGTCTTTATGTCTATAGTTTGTGTATGAAGTTTGATTTCTTAGCGAATGGTTTGCACTTGATCTTTCCTCGCCTTTTGAAATCTGTATTAGGAATATCTCAGCATCGTTTCCGTTTTTCTGTTATTCTGTTACCCAACCCAGCTTTTTATAAAGTGTGATTTCATATACTTTTTGGAAATCTTTGTTCATTTCCAAAAATGACATCTGATAAGATCCATATCAATTCTCTTTACTGAAAATTTAGAATTATTTTTTAAATCATTTTCTTTTTGTTTTTTAATTATGTACTCGTACATTACAAGTTTTATTGATCCAAATATTAAATTTATGTGCACAAGTATTTCTTTTCAAGTTTGATAATTTCCTTCTAAATGTTTATATGACGAGTAAAGTACGGTTCACACGTTGCCGCGAATTCAAATTTTATAGTTGTCGTTAAATAGCTTCGAGAGAACGAAGTGGCTTAAGCTTAAGATATCAATCTTAAAAGTTATACTCAAAACTGACACAATATAGGAATATGATCGTGCCTCAAAGTTCTTATTCGATTACCTTTTTGCAAGTACTCCCTCCGTCTCAAAATTATTGTCTTCCGACAAAAAACACACAGTTTAAGAAAAGTGCATTTATTACTGCTTTCTCTTTCTTACTTTTTGGCAGAATGACAGTTTTACTCTTAGCTAATTAATTAAAGTCTTCTTTAATGTTTATAATAGTAATAATTTCAAACAAGGGTAACATAGTAAACTTGATTAAATTTTCCTATTTATTTTAAGTAGTGGACAATTAAATTGGGACATCCCAAAAAGAAAACGTAGACAATAAAAATAAGACGGAGGGAGTAGTATTTACTGTCATTTTAATGTTTCACTCAATATATGTTAAAATGCATATTTTAAAGGGCTAATTTCAAAAATGGTCCAAAATGAAAAGGGAAATTCACCTATACCCTTTTCAGAAGTGGTTTCTCAAAATAGCCCAGGGCAATCGGGGCAACTTAGAGAAGAAATTGACACGTGTCCACTAGGTTGCCCAGAAGTACGATATGTTGCTTATAAGTACAAATAGATTTCCCCAAAATTGTGTACTTTAATATTAAAAAATTACCACGTGTAAAATTCTTCTCATGTTGCCTAGTTGCTCCGGTTGTCCTGGCTATTTTGAGAAACCACTTCAGAAAAGAGTATAGTCGCATGTCCACCCTAAAGTGTGGACTTATTTGAGAATTAGCCCTATTTTAAATAGCCATAATTTTGTTGTAGCTTCAAATCTTATGTTCCTTTCCAACTTTACATAACTTCTATCATGAATATCTTTTATATAATAAAGCAAAACGTTTGGTTTAAGTATTGTTTTATTTTTTTAAAGCAATGTTGAGCGCAAAGAGGTTGTTTATTTCTTAATTTGACTATAATTTGATTAAAATTCTTTTTTCGAATTAGAAGAAGAGAAAACTAAAAAATACGCATGTACTTTGTAGTTATTTTTTAATAGTTCGGGAAAAATAATTCAAAATTGAAAAATAAAACTGACGTGATTCAATCCTTTAACCAAACAAAAAGGATTATCTCTCAACACAACATCCATAAACTCTACTTTAACTAAGAAAAACCATCAAACAATTCTTCCATTCCTGAAAGCTTTGAAAAACACCTTCTTCTCCAATAAATAATTGTTGTGAATTCGATTTTATGTATGCAAATGTATGTATTCATCGAATAGTCTTTATACTCAATTTCAATTCAATATTTATATATCTAATGTAAACAAAGTTGATAAAATTTTAATACGTGTTCATGTTAGGACGTTTCGATTGTATCTTGGCATAGGTTTGTCTTATTTGCAAAATTAGGGTATCTTTATGTGATTTTGTGATAAATTGTGAAGATTATTCATAAAAGTGAGGTGTTAACATAATGCAGTTATGAGCCTAAATTCTGCAAATAAATTAGAGTGATCACAACAAGTACGTGGCTATAAATCATATGCCTGAAACATTTGTATGACACTTGTGCCTATTTATTATCTTCTATGGTACTATAAGTTATCTATTGTTTTCTTTTTTTAGAACGTTTATTTGTCATCGTTAAAACATAAAGGAAATTATAGTCAATGTTGCATCAACAATTTTTTTAGCAATCTCAAACAACCCCTTAGAAATCACAACTTATAACAAACTTAATATGTCAAATGATCATAAAATCAAAAGCAAAGAAAAAAAGCTGTGGAACTTCACATGGAATATATACTAATTCCTGCAATGCTTGCTTAGCACTATGAAGCCATGTTACATCATTCTACTTGACATTAGTTCTCCATAAAAGAGAAGTATAACTCTTGTTCATATAACCTATATACACATTAGAAATGGTCCAATTAGTCACTATTTATCTCTTGAACTCCCTAAGACATTGTACACACTAAATATATTCAAACTCATGTACAGGCAAGACTCTTTAACTATAGATAATACATTAATATCTTGACACCTGTTAAAAATTCTTAAAAACCAATCTAATAGGGGAAAAATTTGTTCACAATGTTAGACTAAAGTTCTTTTTTAATTATAGAGGCCTACTAAAGTTAGCTCATCATACATGCTATCCACAATGGCTACGATAGAATAAAACCACACTTGCTTGATCTCAACTGCCAATGCAACTAATTAACTATTTTTATTTTTAGTTGCAATATAATCATTCTTCTTTAGTTTTTCAATATATAAATAAAGCATACTTAGAATAAATATCAAACAATATCAAGTACAAGGTACTACACAAATCAAAATAGCCAAACATCCGATTAGTCAAACCGTATGTGTGCCATTGGATCGAAAGGTTCTTGACATACTTTGAATGTGTTGGATTATGGTTGTTGGATACGCTCTAATACAACTAGAAATGTGTGAGCCTATTGGGGGCACACACGTTAAACACTTAGAGTGCGTTTAAACTTCATGAAACATTTCTAATTATAAAACCAAGGACCTAAATGAGCAAGACACGAAACCCTATGGTCCCCTAGTGAAGTAGCCGGCCATAGAAGGTTCTTAGAAGGTGTCTAGGTTCATTTCTTGGAGATAAAGGAAAAGGGGATAAGGCTTAACTTCTAGTTTTATAGTCTTATCATGATTAAGGTTTAAGTGGTATATATACCCCTTCACCCTAGATCATATACACGACATATACATCATATACACTTCCTCAAATCAGTTTGAACCTCCCTTTTTCTCTACAGCCGAATATATTAAACCCTAGTTAGGGTTTATAGGATTTTGGGTTCTCACATCCTTTTTCTGTTGGAATTCGGTGAACACATAAGGGGATTTCAAGGTGTGGTCTGATCCCACAAGTCTTCCAGCAAGTTTTGGATATTGGTTTATAGGTTGTCAAGGCGTGACAACGGCTAGAAACAAGTAGGGTTTGTGTTTGGTGATTTTCGGTTAGATTTGGTGAAATTCGATACAACCGAATTTGGTACAAGCCCTAGATCTCATTCCTGATTTTTGGTTCATTACACAAGGGTGGTTTTTGGGTCTTAATTCAGGGTGTGTTTGGATACAAGTGTTGTTTGGGTTATACGTGAAGCACGGCTAGCATTCTGGGCGTACTCGTTGGACGTGTTTGTGTGAGCACTCGTAGAGATGGTAGTTTAACCACTTTTGTTTCATTGACATTTGATTCTTCAAGAGGTTAGGTTTCTATTTCCCTTTTGTTTATATATTATGTGTTAATCATATGTACCAAACATGATCCATATCCGCTACGTGCTCGTAGTTGTTAATGGTTAACGGTTATTTAAATCTCAACAGTGGCATCATGAGCCAACTCGTTTGGTGTTTTATGGGTTACACACATATTAAACACGCTAGGGCTGCACGAAATCTTGATTTATTTATTGTTTTATTGGAAAATTATGGTAATTATATGCAATACTTGCCAAAAATA